>JAQGAO010000523.1:0-32961 GCA_034697705.1 Ommatoiulus sabulosus | reverse complement strand
AGTAAATGACACATGAAGAGAAAGTGAAAATGTCCAAGTTTTTAATCATACCATCACAAATGTTCAATGTGAGATTCCTTATGTCACACGGCATTCGTTTATACGGTAATCCAGTTCTGCCCATAAAAACTTAAGTGGGTCGATCCCTATTAATGCTGTTCACAGCAACTCGCATACTCGAGCACATAAAACGCTTTCTGCTGCATAGTAGCCATTTTGGATAAGGGGTTCGTGCTGCCACCTGGGCGTTTAAAGCAAAGTTTTCAAGTGTGCGTTTTAAACTTGGACTTTTTCCCTTTTTTTTCGTGTGTCATTTAATATTATATCTGCAATACTTTGTACTGTATATATTTTTAAAGCCCGATGATTTTTTTGTAATTACCCTGTAGAATATATATTGACGACCTCGGGGTTGTTTGAAAAACAAACTACAAACGGGTCCAGAACATTAGCCACATACAGCGATATCTTAATGATTTAAAAAACTGCTTCTAGTTCACTTGCATTCAGTTACCATGACAATCTCGTTACACATTGGAGGGCAGATAAATCAAAATTTTATATTATGCTTTCATCGATTTATTCGACATAAAAGTACATCACAATGATGTATCTTTGTAAAAAATAGGTTGCTTTTTTATCAACAAACTACAAAAACACCCATTAGTTTACACGCAAGTTTGTGCATGATACGAGCATGCTGACTAAAAATACTCGTAATAAAGATCTTATTATATTCACTGGAATTGAAACCCCGTGTTTCTAAAATTCGTTCAACGATCATAGACGTGCTGTCTATGGCATACATTTATTTATAGTTCGTTTTTGGAACATTTAAATGCATAGCGACAGATGCAAAATTTCTTCAGTTATAGTAACAAACCAAAAACATTATTACACTCTGGGCTTTTCCGATTGGATTATGATTCATATAGCGTTATTTTTAGGTAGTGTTTACTGGCATTTTCAAGCTTCGGTGCGGAAGGGTCAAAGGTCTGATGCATCAACAAGAATTCTGGTTGGTAAAGCCTCGCACGGAGGAAGATTGACAACAGTCACAGAATGTGCCCTCTTCGTTACAGATATATATTTCAAAAGGCAATTGGATACATTGCGACAAAGTTTACTACGAAACTGTCTGGTGAACGTATCTTCATAAATAAACTGTCAAATTCATGAGCCTACATAAATATAGAAAGGTGGTGTCGACAATGCCAACTGCACTTTCTTGTTGTCCCGAGATGGACCAACAAACAAAAAACAAACCACGCGCTCAAAATCCAAGCTTATAAGATCTAGTTGAGTCGCATTTGATGTCAACACGCTCACATGGTATCACATTTCTTATTACCCCTCATTCCATTTACTACGGGGGTCTTCCATAAATTTCTCTCCGCTAAACATCTTCGTTGCATCAGACGTCTGTCCTATAGGGCAACTCCCTCGTCTCCGGGCAACTTTTTCGCCATTGGTCATCTTCGAAGTTTGACCAATCGCCAGCAATTTCGTGAACTAGGCTGTGAAAATAGGTTATCAATCTATCAATACGGTGGTGTAGCAAAAAAAAGGCGGAGGACGTTACATGGATTGGTCACATAAAACGGAAAATAGGTTAGAGATGTTGCAATATACGGTAACGAGCAATATAGATTTGTAGAAAAGAGCCGAGAAGTCTGCTGAAAACATTTTTCTGGAGTCAACTTGGTATAATTTAGGTCTTTGTTTAATGGCTCGATCGATCGGGGATTATGTAGGCATAATATGCCTCGCAACCAACAATCTATAAAAACGCCAGCAACGATAAATTTTATTCATTTTTTGGCGATTTAAATGAGAGAGAATTCTACACGAAAGCCAAAAAAAATAGCAGCGTTTACTAAAGAAATAATAACCACATTAAACAACGCGCAATAACAGTTGACAGGCATTCTAACGGAGTTTCCAGGCAGAAATTCTGTCAATTCGACACGAATAGTACATTATGAGTTTCCTTTTAAGTAATAAAAAACTAATGCCCATGGCCAAGATGCTTGGTTTCACCACAAACGAGCGCAGCAACGATAATACCAAATGTCACAACTCTCACGCATTTATTATTCTAATTTCTGCCATGAAAAGAATTTACCTTGAGCCAAGGTATTTTTGCCAATTTTTCGGGGCAGTTTTATAGTACTCGTGTCACCGCTTGCGTTACGAGTGAATAAAGGTGCGTTAATGTCATCAAGCGGCATGCCTTAACCCAATATTGATTGCTCTAGCTGCAGCTTTTTATGTACATTTCCCCTCGCCAAGTACGGAAAACTTGGTTGACGCTAATGGCAGGGCATTGAGACTATAATGGGATTGGTTAATATATGTTTGGGCCTACCCAGATATAATCGACTGCCACACAAACGCGGCGATCGGTACTGAACGAGAAGCACAAAAGCGTGGTTTTGGTGTCAATTATTGGAATGAAAGAAGGCAATCACCGATAGCTTCATTGACATGAGTGATGGCTTCGTTCCTGGGGCAGGCCTGAAGAAGGCGCTCGCGTGCAATTACGCGCCTCTCGTGAACACGGCACACCTATCCCAAAATGAACAGCATTAATCTTGACGTACCAAAAATAGCAATTTCAAAGTTGAATTACATCATTTTTGATATATTCATGAAGTACCGGATAACGTCGGGTTTTTGGCTAGCAAACGAAAAACGTACGACTTTTGCAACGAAAATCGCTGACCGGAACCTCGATAATGATGCCATTAATTCTTACATTTTAGACAGTGAAGAAAGCAATTGTATTCCTCCCTTTCTCCGCAACATCCGCTCATTCCGCTGTCTCTTATTTGTCCATTTGCAGAAAAGGGGAGGATCGCGAGTCGCTGGCAACGAATTAAGCGCTATAGATCACTCGAAATATTTGCGTTTCTCCGCAAATATCTCGATTGTAATTTAGAATTTTTTTAATGAATAATATATTAGTTACTGACTCTAAAAACGCAGTTTCAATCCTCTTTCTGTTACGAAAACCTTATTTACATTGTTAGGATTTGTTGTGTTGTTTGCTTAACCGACAAACTTCCAGTCCTGCATAGACATTTTTTTAAACTGCCAGAACAGAGATAAACTGCAATCTGTGCAATAATTTTGTCTGATTGATGACGATTTGACGTTTCACCCCTACGTGAAATTTCACCAGACATGTTAACGAAAACTAAAATATGTATTTCCTCGAAATCGATGTTACAAACGAGCGATTCATGCTTGTTTGATAACGAAATACAAAAATAAGAAACCTCTTTCCCCAACATTATTTTTAGGTTTATTTGTTTTTATAATTCCTTGAAATCGTAACAAATTCAGAAAAGGTGATTTTATTAATTACTATTATTTTCATCGCAAAAAAATGTGGACTGATCTAAAGATCATCCACATTTAGTAATACGAAATTCCGAATAATTTAAGATTCATTTTTATCAAAAATGCCCATTTTCTTCAGAAATTCCAAACATTTTCTTCAGCGTTTTAGCAATGCAGCAAAATTGAGCAACTGCTTCGCACTTCGAGCAAATGAATTTAATTTGCAATGTACAAATACTGTATATTGTGTGTTTTTAAGGGTTTTCTGTCGAAGACCAAAACAGCATCATGGATGATCTAAACATACTAGCGTATACTTGGTACAAATTTGAGAACAACGCTGTCCAAGTACGACATTATCTACAGATCAAAGTAGTACAAAGTTAATCTAAATTAGCTCGGGAGCAGCGGGAGGGCATATATGGTATCGAAAACCCTAAAACAATCATTATTTGTCACGAACTGCAACATTAGCTCTTAGCTAACCTGGAGCGGACGCTCAGGTACATGTAGTTGAACCTCGAAGAGCAAGAGCGTTGTCCCCGAGTCGTATAATTAAGCACAAAATGAAGCCTAAGTAGTCGACGTGGCATTTGTATGGTACCAATTTCAGCTCGATAATGCACTCCTGTCACCGGACTATTCTCGATTCGTGACAATACTCACTTCAACTGGATTGCGAACGGATATTGGCTGGACAGCACGTCAGCGAACATGTTCTAATAATCGACAAAAATACACGTAACGTCGTTATATATAAAAAAAAACTCCGATCTTAACCTATAGTTCAGCCCAGAGTTTATCTTACTTCCCACGCAAAATCCGTCTCGTATATATAACGCACCGACAAAATTTACCTCAAACACCATCGCTAAAGCGGCACTGGATTTCTACAGCTGATTTCCTGGTTCTTGATTTCAACACCGATCATATGACAGAAACTTCGAGCCTCTCATTTCCGAAAATAGAAGAAATATAAATGGAAAGAACACGGTGACCCTCATTTCACGTATACATCGCGCAACATTCTTAAATTTAACCATTTTTCTTTTTTTCGAAAATTGAGCGGGAAAACGTTGATTTCGAACTTTGAACTTGGCGCGGACGAAACATTTGTACGTAGTGTTTGTAAAGTTTACTATAAACGTTTGTAAATTGTTTCTAAAGGTTGTAGGGGTTTCCTTACCTTGTTATATACAAGCGCCGAGGAGAGTTCGTTTTCGGCCACCATCATGATAATCCCGAACATGCCCATGACGAGCGCGTAGTCACTGATCCTCTTGCGTTTCTCAAAGAGGGCTTTCCGTCGCCCCAGTCTGTAGCCCACATTGGGCTTGCCGGCCTTGCCGAACTTTTTCTCCTCGGTGTAGCACGGATAGTTGGAGTGGCCTCCGACCAGGGCGATGCCAGGATCCTCGGTGGAGTCCTTCGTCTGCCCTTTCATGGATGCTGGGATGGACTGCGTCGACGTGGGTTTGCGGAGCTGTTTGAACTGCCGGATCGCGCCATTGACCCGCATGGAGTCGGCGGCGATCTCGGCGATCTCGTTCTGTTCGCGCAACTGGCGCAACGACGCGCTGGGGATGGGGTGCAGGCAGTGCACGCACGTCTCCGGGTGCGAGTGCTGGCGCACGATGTGCTCGCGGTGCTGCGTCGGTCCCACCGCCACCTGCAGCCCGTCGGACGCGCCGTGCACGGAGCGCACGCTCTCGCCAGAGGGCGCCCGCGTCAGCAGCGAGGCCACGTGCTCGCAGCGGCAGCGCGCATGCGCCGACGGCGTCAGGTACGGCTGCAGGCGGGGACGCAGCGACGGCGGTGGAAACGTCACGTCCGGAGCGTCGCAGCAGCGGCGGCAGTGGAGCTCGATGTCGGGCACGGAACGCGTGCTCTCCTGGACGCTGCGTTGCGCGCGACCGTTCAGCTGCTCCAGGTCGGCGATGGCCACGCTCACTTCCGTCGTCGTCGTCGGTTCCTCGTCGACGCACGCCTTGACGGGGGCGTCGCACTGGATCAGGTTCTCCTTGGAGTTCATGGCGGAATTGGCGCCCGCAGGAGTCACCATCACGACGGACAATTCCATACCCGAGGGGGCGAGGGGCACGGGGAGAATGCTCGTCCCCGCCCTGAACGCTCAAGCTCCCCCGGTGAACTTACATGGCACGAGGGGGTGAGGCGGACGAGGGACTAATCCTGGAACGGGCCATGCGGATACTGAAACGAAAGTAAAAAAAAAAACTTGCTATAGCGTGGCGTTATTTGAAAATAAATTGAAAAACTGTATCCTACCATACGACATTTTTAAATTGAATAGCGATCCCGGGTGATTTATTGTTCTTAGGTAAGACAGGTTGAGAATCCCTAATACGAAATTCCGAAACCCCTCCAAAATACGAAACTTTGAACGCCGACAAGATGCCATTATATAGAAAATTCAACACATATTCCCTCGTGGTTCAACGTACACAAACTTTGCTTCCGGCGAAATATTATTAAAATAATAGGAGTATTCAGTTGAAAATTGCACTTTAGAAAACGTAAAGTCTCGTGTGTAAATTGAACGTATTATTTTTTGTTGAAAAATAAGTGATAACTTTGAATATTTTCGATTGTATAAAACTAACATTAGGTCATGTACTGTATATGTACAGCATAAGGTGCTTATTAAACATTAAATTAATTTTATGTTTAAGACTTAATGCCCAAATTATCTCATTATATACTGAAAATTAAAAAAAAATTAAAATCAAAAGACGCTCCTCGAGCTATAATTTGACGAATTATTAATAAGAAAAGATAGTAATTATTTCGTGTAACATTTGAAAGGCCATAATAATAATATTAATTGTATCATTCCCAACAATTTTGTCATTGATTCGTAATCATACTTGAAGATGGTAAATATCCACATTAATAGATATAATTTGTAAAGTAATTTTTAGATCCAGTGCATCATGTGTGATGCGAAAACTCCGTTCACCAACATACAGTATGCAGTTAAAATTCCGTCTCAGTAAAGATGACTGGAAAATCAAGCAGCCAAAAAGTTTATAAATAAGTCTGGATTCCTTTTCACCAAGACCCGAGCATAAATAAAAAATGGTGTTTAATGCCGTTGTAAAACGTCTTTTCGAGCACTTTTCCTTCCAAGCCGTGCGAACTCGGGTGACGTCATGTTTACACCAACTCTCCCCTTAGGTAAATAGATCCAGATATCCACGACAACCCAGGTTCAGCCAATACAATTTTCGGTAGAAAAAGCGTAAACATTGCTCGATGCTCTCCCCCAGCGAAGTCGGAATAGCTGGGCCAACTTAATGACTCCGAAAATAAACCAAATTTTGGGAAGTAACCACATCCAGAGAGCTAGCTTACGTTACATTCCAACTACAGATACTAATTCAGGTTTAACCCCATGGCTGACATTTGACGCATTCAATCCATCTGCTGTACAAAACAATACGGAATGGAACTGCGTTATTTCGTCGATTTCAATTTGGATAGACAAGAGGGAACTTAAGAAAAATACTGACATGCACCTCGTACAATAATACGTATTGTATTATAATCCTAGACACAGTTTGATCCCAGATAACGTAAACAGAAGGATCCTATAAGCCCGGAGGATTTCATTCCCTGAGCTTCCCGAATAATAAAGTCTACCTAATTTAATTGGCCAATCTAATACCTCGAAATTTACTAAACTAAGCAATAGCTTTACGAATGGCACTTTTCGCAACGGTGAGTAAAGTCACTTGTGCCAATTTCCATTTTTTTAAAAATAGAGATGGCTTTGAGAGAATTTTTAAACCAATTAGCGTATAGATTTTGCTCACGTGACTTCATGACTGCCAAAAGTGCCATTCGTATAGTTTCTACATGTATCTTAGTAGCCCTATTGTACTCACTAACATATACGTGACATTTTTATTTTGTCCGAAAGGACGCAGCCGTTGAAACATCCAAGGTTTAGCCATGTACTGCATATAAAGAAATAATAATGTGTTCTACTGAAGTAACGACGCCAATCTTCAGAGGATTACTTGACACCTTCGGTACACTATATATGTACTGACATGGGCAAAGTGAGAATCTTGCAGAAATAAAAAGTCTCTATAAAGCGGCGTCTATGGGACAAGTTCACGCATTTCAACGATGCCATTCGTAATTTGTTATAGGCCATTAAAAATTGCGAGAATTCCTAGATAGGGAACAAACAGCGAGTCCTGCGAAATTGCTGACGTAACCATAGCAACGACGCAGAAGCACGTGTTAGGTTACCAACCTTATTTTGGTTCAGAAATCGAAATTAGTTCATATGTTAATGGGATATAGAATACATGAATATACCATGGGTGTTATGGGTGTATGGGGTGTTAGGGTCTCGGGTGTTAATGTAAACTTGCATTATGTCTACAGTATATTTCAGACGAACGAAACATTTGTTGCTTTGTTACGCAACAAATTTTTGTTTTCCAGTTTCTTGAAAATGTTTCAGGAACGTGATTCTGCACATTTACCTCTGATACATGTTTCGGAAGGGTTGTGTCCACACCAACAAAATTGAGGACATCATGTGTTGAAACTTGAACGAAATAGGCAGATGACGGCACCCAAACAACGGTCAAAAACAGACGAATGTTGTGTGGAAAACACTGTTTCGCAGCAATGTTTCGTTCGATTATAGTAGCTATATCGTAGGCATTGTACATGAACGACCAGTGTTCAAAACATTTGGACCGTCCGATATTCATTGGGATAATTTCAGGTTGCATGAAAGGCTTTTTTATGCACTGTCTCGCAAACGATTCCATAACCTAAAAAAAAGGATTCCATAACCTAAAAAAAACGATTCCATAACCGGAAAAATAACTAGAGAACGCCGATGACAACAAATAATGAGTCTAGTGCAACTCAGTGGGTGTCACACGAACACCACGCCTAGGTAAACTCTAAATTCAATTTAGCCTTGACAAATTGCATCGAAATTTCATATTCTATTAAAGAAGCAAATGGCGGACGTAATTCGCCGGGAGCAACCTCGCATATTGGTTTTTGTTGATTAATTACGCACGAATTATTAAGTAAATTAAAAAAAGTGATGCATAGATTATTAACATACTGGCTACGGCAATTTCCTAAAGTAGATTCTTTATATTTCCCATTAATCAAACAGATCGCTTTTTGTGTGAAAATAATTGCGAGTCCGTCATTAGCCGCAGTTTGGCTTCCATCCAGCGTTGATGAAGCGCAAACTTTAGTTCGTTATAAACGAGTACATGTACAACGTATAATCCAGGAGGAAAAGTCAAGCATATTGCGACGCGTTATTATAATAATTATGGATGGAAGCAAACGCTTTAATTATTTCTGCCATTTTTGTTAATTTCTATTCAAAATTCTATTTATCCTGCCTGCTATTAATTATAGGCGCAGATGTTGGGCAATTGTATTAATCAATGACTTACAAACGAAATGCACGAACGTGTATAATCATGCCCTTGAAATGGAGAAACGAAGTACGGAATCGATCAAACACCAAAATCTTTTCAAAAACTTTATGTATTTCTGAGTTGATTATGCGTGATTGCTTTGGTCCTTCCAATGGTTGGGAAGAGCAGAAACAGATGCGAAATCGGTAGATAACCACAACCAATACTTTATTTCAAACCGCTCAACGTTTAGGTAAACAAGCTTTCATATGGAGCTACATTTGGTTATTTAATTAGTAAACAACCAATTTTGAAAAAACCTCATAATACGAACAAAACCCAAAAAAACACTATGCTTTGCTTAAGAAAACCTATTGCAAATACTGTATGAAGGCAATAAATAAATACTGTTAATACAGTAAGAAAGGATGAAAGAAATATAGGTGACAAGCAATTTTTTTATAATTTACACAAAGCTTAACATATTAAAAAACTACACAACTTTAAAAATACAAAAAAAGGTGTTTATATTTTTTATATTTTTATAGTTTTATAGAAAAATGTTGGAAAAATGTAAATGGAGCATATACTGGTATATAATCTCCAACACCGACTGACACTTTTATGGACAATGCATTTTGGAACAGGGTAGCACAATCCGAATCCATTATTATTCCAGAAACTGTACAAAAGGAACCAACGCCCGTTTCATACGTAATTTGGGAGTAACATCTATTTACATCGATTTTTCTGGCCTTAAATCACGGGGACCAACGATCATATTATATATAAATATTCCCAATCTACAATCACGGTAGAGCAGTTATGTTTATTTAGCAAATAATGTTTTACATTTTTAAAATACAAATTAAAATATGTCAAAATCCAAGCTTTCCTTTTTCATTATCATTAAAAATACTCTCCTGCGCTACGTCCAGTGAAATGACAAAAGAAAGCAATAAAAACTCAATGCCCAGGAAAATGTCTTACCGAATGTTTAGGCCTACTTAAATGTTAAACACACGTTATTATAATGTAATCAAAATGGTCAAAGGTACATTGACCACATATGATGTAATCATTAAACTGAAAAGAATTTTTTTGCTGAGCTGCATACGAAATACTTGTACAGTTAAGAAATTCAACTTTCTTGAAACTTTATTTTTCAATATTGATCGCGCCAAATCACGAGTGAGCACGTCATACTAATGTAGTAAGTTAAATGTCAGCCGTAAATTAAGCACTGTATTAACCGAACTTGAGTTTTTATCGTACCGATGAACACGTTTTACACGGGCTTTTAAAAGGATTGCTGTTTTTCTTAAATGATCTTCAACTTTCAAAAAACGCCATTGACAGATGCAACAAAAAAACTTCTTGTTTGTTTGCTAAAGTAAACGGTACTTTACGGATCAATACTACTATATCAAAAGGTTGGGAAATGTCATTAAGTCGAAATGACAAAAGAGTTTGTGAATCCTTTAGAGAGCAAATTCAATTACAGACTATGGCCCTTCATTTCTCGTAATCATTGAGATATTTTAATGCTAGACTGCGATCATCTTCAGGGAATTGCATGCTTAGTGGCACGTAAAAACTGACTCGATATTGTCTAAGTCAACAAAGCAGAGAGTGCACGAAACGTAAACATAATAAAATCTCACAATCAGCATAGTGCATCTTGAGACAAGCGCTTATAACATTAAGTTATGCAACTCCGTACAATCCTATTCAGAATTCGGGAAATGAGACATATGACGTAACAAACTGCTATCAGTTTACAACTGATTTCCCTAATGAAGTCTGTTTCTGACATGTGATTCAGATATGCATGCAGTTGACGATGAATCCATTGTCATTTCTCTATATTACGATCGAATGAATTAATAATCTATAATTTAAATTGGACAAATTAGAGATTTTGTCCATCGCATGTTAAATGCACTCATGTGCTATCGATCTCAGACTTGCATGCATGCAACTAGAAGCGGTGCAGAAATTGTTCCCTTAATTAAGGTGTTCTTAAATGCCTTATCTTATCAATGGATCTGGAAAAAAATGCTCCATTTTTATTCACTTAGGCCTACATGTTGGTCCATTTTTGTACATTTTTGTTGTTTCAAAACTCTAATTAGACGTCAACTGGTTTGATATGCCTGCTTGCCTTTAATTTTGTATCACGTTTTTTTTTTTTTAGAAAATTTAAAGTTTGGGGAAATCGTCTAAACGAAATTAGTCCCGCAAACGCCAGCACTTAAAAAAGTGGATAATTTTACAAACTTGGGTCAGCCAACTTAATGACTTACAATAATTTTGTATGTTTTTCCCAAATAGTAATAACGTTCGAAACTTTTTGAATCACATATCATATTTACGTACTACATATATCATACTTGTATTCCCACGGAAAACACGTAGTATATAGTGTTTGTAATTTAGGCTGACCGTCCTATAAATCCCCCAAAAAATAAAACTAGTGCATGCAATTAATAATTTATTTATCAGCGGAAAAAAACATTGCAAAAATGAATGTCCGACCTACATGTAGATGCATATTGGGGTAATAGCGTTTTGAATTATTTCGAAGAGTAACATTAACGCAAAGGGGATGGCGGTAGATCAATAACCATTTTCAGAAAGATGGCATAATGGATATTACAGTTAACATCATCGTAATAATCTGTTAATAACATTTCGAGCGTCCGAGAGCCTGCATAGTACTATTGATTGACGCTCGGAAGAAAGCTTTTATCATATTGAGCTATTAATTGAGCATTTGACTTCAAATACGACTACCAAACCCGTCAATTAAAGCTTTTACGTTAAAAGATCTTTTTCATATTACTGCACAAAATAGATACTTAACACGTAAATATCTCGACGATCATGAGTTGCTGCAAATCTAGAGTGAGGCAACGAGGGATTAGTTATAGATACACTGTATTAAGGCAACGGCCAATAAATATACTAAAAATGAGTAAAATTCAGTTTTCTTCTCCGTATGAAACTTTATGAGTCCCAGCAGTGTCCTATCAGATACTGTATATTAACTTCATAAGCATTATGGTGGTAAAGTTAAGAACATCGATTTATAGGCACTTTGAACATCCCTCAGCAACTATTATGTGGTAGCCTATACAAAAACCAATCGCTCCTTAGTATGGACTTAATCGACCTTAGACTGAGTTCAGTGTCATTTCCATTACAACTGCAACTATTTTCATGTACATATACGTGTACACTATGCAATCACAGTATACGTAATACCAGTATGGTCACTCCATTTTGATAAAACAGACGCTGCCTACTTATTGTCGTCTGCTGAACATTATTTCTCACACGAAGTTTTGGGTACTGGACGCTAGTTGAAAAATTGGCGCTGCGAAGATGGACAGGAGGAATGCGCGTATACATTGTACTGTGATTCAATCCACTTATTTGATTAGAGCAAACCTTCTCGCGCATAACCATGTACAGTGTAGGTAAACATGCGCAAATCTCGTTAAAAATCTATTGTATACGCGTTGGATAAAGATAGAAATTTTAGGGGAGTTCCCAATTTGTATAGTATAGGAAACCATGCAGGGTCAGCGACCGACTAGATTGGAAGATTTCCAATGGATGTCGTTCAACCATATTTTTGCAGTACAAAAACGCCAGGAAAGTAACACAATAAATAGCAGGGTCTTTCTTAATTATTGATTACAGCTACGCCAGATTCCAGGATCTCATACAACAAACACAAATTGCAGATCTACATGTATATACTGTATGACTATTAAGAAAGAGCATTTTTCGAAAAGCTTACACTTGTTTTGCCGTAATGAATCACGTGAAAGATATTTAATTTTCAGATGTTTTCAAATACATGGTAGAGATATTTCCACATTTCTAAATATATTGGAATATGCATTCCATGACATAACATGCAGATTTTTATTTTGATGTTTACAGATATTTACAATAATATCTCACTCCGAACTTTTCAACCTACTTGAAACACAAAGCGTCAGTCATACGAGGAACCAAACCAACTTATTGCATTGAAAATCAGGCGACTCAAAAATAAATACATGTAGTAACTTATCTCATCTGCTCTCTCATCTGCTCTACTAAATAAAATTGGCGTTAATTTTGTTTTTCAGAGCGGTTGTGGTGAATAACCTTTCAAATAAAAGCGCCACCAAATTTCCATTTGTATCCGCTGCGCGTCGCTCAATCCTGGGATGTGATCATCCATGAATTTTAACTGAGACTTTATATCCAACACGCCGCGAGATCAATGCCTTGCCCGGTAGGAGGCTCCATCTAATGAGCCAAAGCCACAAACCTCGAATTGCAAACCTCAAGCCAGGCACAAAGCAGCGATTGTACATGTAATTTACCATCCATGGATATACTGTATAGTAGGCCTACACGTAAAAACAAAATATTCGACTTTTTTTTGGCTAATGCAACTTATGTCTATTATAATGGAACTTGATAATGATGTCTCAAATATTTGACTCGTAAATGCATAATTCAAAGAGAGAAGGAGGTCATGAACGGCTTTTGAAAAATGGGACTATTAAAAAATGTATAAATTAGCTACCCAAGAAAAAACCGAAATATGTAGTACACGTACGAATAGTATATTACTATGACCTTGTATATAATCTTAAGACCTTGAGATGTTCACGATCTTAACAGTTGACATCTAAGAGGAATACTCTGAGATGCGTACTGGTGGTTCAAGTGGGCGTGAATTACAGCATCTTATTATTTGAGAATGTATGTGGGAAATTAAAGTTGAAATATTCCCTTATAATCCCTACAATTAACAACCACATAACAAAATAATAAGATCAACAAGCGTAAACATGTTTCGCCAAGTTCAAGTACAACTTAAGTCTAAAAACACAAATTATTAATGCCCCTTAGACGAGCTTCTCCTAAAGACATATATTCTATCAGTGATTGCCAATTTTAGGGTAACAGAAACAGAAAATCCCGCACTTGTTTTGATCAATCAGATGATAAAAAATAGTTAAGTTTGTGGCTCGTGTAACTAACCCAGTAATAACAGCGTCTTATGATTATTAATTATGGATTCGACTAGTTGACCAGCTATTTCTTAAGTGACGAAGCACATAAATAATTAACGCAAGTCGATATTTTCGTTTTCGGGTGCAAATTCCGCCGTCAAACAGGTACCATAAAAGTGGCGCTAAAAGGTGTCACTAGATGGTGTTGGCGCACAGGAAAGGGCTAACTGAAAATACAAGGTTTCGCCAAAGTTCCCTATTGATCCGGTCCTCGGATGACATTATCCCGGATGGCGATATTAAATGTTGACCCAGAAAAGCTCCCCGCAATTTCAGAAATTAATATTGGATTAACGGTAAATAAAGCGCGAGAGTGAAAACTTGCTCGGGGACTAAAATGGGCTGCTTTTAGCGCAATTCGCCTCGTCACGTTCAGGCGACAGTGCTTACGCGCAGCGCTATTTCGAGTCTGACATTGCGCGTCTATAATTACACCCCGAATCCATTTTCCATGCAGTAGGGAAAGCCAAACCGGCTGTTCGTTTTCCCATCGTTGTTTGCCAATTATTAACCAAAGAGCGTCGCCTCGCTGCAGCTGACGTAAGCCCAATGCCTCCAGGGGGCGCACTTAAGCCATCTATGGGGTCAAACAGAAACAGGAAGGCATCTCGGGAAACTCTCATTGTAGTAGTTTGTCATGTCGAGTGATTGGTTGTTCGGTTGGCGACACATCGACAAATTCGCAGCGGTTGCTACGTAAAATCCTCGCTGACGTTGGGGGGGCAACGGGTAATCACGACGGATTTAAAACCACGTTTAATTAAATGGAAATCAGAGGCAGATGTTGCGGAGGCGATCGTTAGGGAATTGGATTTGGTACAGAAATAAAGCCACGCGTCTGATGGTATCCATTATACATTCGCACCCCGCAGCATTGGAAAAGCATCGAAAACATCAATGCCTTCGGCGAAAAAGAGCAGTTCCTGAGTAAACGTAGAAAAAAAACCCGAGGGAAATAAATGGCATATAAAAGCATTATTTTTATGGCAATGATGCGGGTTGTTTCGTACATTCATTTGTTCCCAATTTCTCAAACCATTCGAGCTGTAAACTCTCGCGGGCCTCACTCTCATGATGCTTGCCTCGTAACGTTAGTCGGAAGTAAACACGGTGGTAATGAATTTTCTGTTTGCACAATTAACCAATAAACACAACCCTTTCTCGTGTTCGATCCCTCGATACGCCGAGTTATTTTAGTGTTCCAATTAGAACTGATTGCAGTTTGGCAAATGTCGAAGTACGCTATATCGGCATCGCATTACTCCTTTTCTTCCCTATTCAACCTGGTTATTCATTAATTTTGTCACGAATACCCCTCGATGGATTCCCTTAATGAAAGTTCCCTTAACTTCTGATCGTGAAATCTGGTGATCCAGTATCTGGCGTGGGCGCTTCTATCGTCCAAATTTTATGGCTTGACAACCGTTTGTTCAAACACCAAAACTTTCATTTCTGGGCTAACATTTTTTTTGCCATATTCACAAACGTTTTAATTGAAACAGCAACGTATCATAAAAACTGTCGGATTTATGGACCCAATTCTTTTCTAACGACGTAATTTGCTCGACAGCGATCCACAAGTGGCGTTGAGCAATTTTTCTAATACACTTTTTATTAAGTTTTAAGTAACTTCCATCAATCTTGCTAACACTCTAGTAGCTTTCTATGATGAAAAAGAAATCTGTGCCGAATAAATTATGCGACGAATATAGGGGTTGGGGTTGTTAGAGAAATTGATCTATAATGTACACATATGTTATACAGTATGTACTGCAGTGCACTTCTTGATGTTATCCTAAGAAGAAAACATGCTTGAATGACTTAACCAATAAATAAATTCGCCATCTCACCGCTAGGTATTAAATTACACAACGACGTTAAACGATGGAAAAACTTGTGCATATCGATCGTTTAAAGGATATTAAAGATTTTTCCAAGCGATAAGAAAAGAAAAAAGGAAAATAAGAGTTTTTAGCCAACTTTCCCAACGCAACGCATTTCTAAAACCTTTAAAGCATAAAAAAGTATTTTTTTTATTAATTTGACAAGAGCACAAAAAGATCTAAAAATGCTTCTACCCCCAGGTGGCATTTAAAATACAATACCACAACTTGCCAATTAAGCCTGTATTTTGTTTTGAAAGACTGTTTTGAAAAAATTTTCTAAGAAATTCCTCTAAAATGCTGGAATGGATTAAATTGTCGGCAAATGCGCGTTTGTATATACAAATATCCGCGACCCATTTCACATCAGTGGCGCAATTAAAAGCGTTAGCAGAGGAGGCATTGTGATGATGCACTGCCGTTGAGCGAACTTAAAAATTAGCAGATTTTCAGAAAACCTTTTACAATAATTGAATCAAGTAATCCCCCCGCACGGCGGAGCCCCTGGAGCGTAAATAGATTGGACTTTTACGCACGATATAAACCTAGATAAGTGCGTAATAAAAATGGGTGAGTTTCATAATTAACGGAATGCATAAATATGATAGAAACCTGTAGCAATAAAATTACTTTTAGCACGGCATCAGCTGTAACAGAATTACAGTTGGGTATCTCAGTAAAAAATAGAGAATTAACGCGGTGTATAGGTCAATTATTTACAACGAGAGCAAGTTCATTGAACTTCTGCATGTTTTCGAAAATTACTGAACATTTTCTTCAGGGAAAACATTGCAGAAAAGATGCTCGATGATGCATAAGTCTGACACTTCCTCTAATTGACTTTCACTTTATCTACAAGAGCGGCATCTATCCTAAAACAGATAGCGCCATCTTGGGATCCACTTCAAAACAAACATATACATGTAGAACTTTTTTTTCTCAACATGCTGATTTTCCGAGATGGTTCAGATGTTCTTTAAAATGGGACACCCGGTACAATTGCATATGTATATGAAATCTATTTGAAATTGCAATTAGATCGAGACAGGTTATTGAAACAGAAACGTAGGAAACTTGACAATCTGTGAGATATACTGTACGATATACCTTTTCCATTCTTTCTTCCATTCTGTCTCATCATATGAGACAGTTTGAACTTAGAAGCATGAAACAAGACGGAAACGCAATTATGAAGACTGAAGAAACCAGAGATAATTGACCGACCTAAGTCATAAAGAATCATAAAATGTCCTACACATGATACCTTGTATGTACGGGTTTTGTTGGGAAAAAAACAACTGAAAAACAGTTACGTAGAGTTGCGGTATAGAAGTGAGAATTATGTGAAGTGAGATTACACGGAATTCGCCAAAGAAAATCATGCATGAGAAAACTAAAGTATAATACAAGTATAACTGCACGATGTCAAAAACTAGACCTGCATGAACTGTATATGTATAATTGCGCTTATAGCACGCCTCCCCGTTGTTTCCGACCATGCATCGTTTTCAAATTTCCCTTGGAATCATGACAAAATTCCCTTATTCAGTAAGCTGTAGTGGTAGGAGATTCGAGTGTATGAAAATCAGATAATCACATAACTAGGCATTACCCTTAAAGGGAAATTCTTCCGCCAAACGTACGAAATTGCACCTTTGAAATCTAGAATCTGCTCGTACAACATCAAATTGAGTTTTACTACTTGTCATTTCACGAGAGAGTTTGTAAATTGCATGTTCCTGAACAACCGAACATCATAATGGGACCAAACCAAGTCGCGCATAGGTGTAATCACGCTCCAAAGTTAGGTAATTATTATCTAAATTGATCTGCCTCCTTATCTATAGAACTTTTTTAATAATAAGAAACATTTTCTACTTTATTTCCCTGAATGAAAAAAAATGTAATGATGGTATACGTATTGCGTTATCGTTGGCGCCGTGTTTAAAACCTCTTTAACTGCCGATTAAATTTGACGGAGCATGGTGCAATTTAATTCGAATGAATTTAAAGGCATCCACGCATGGCATGAAATCATTGAACCCATTTTACGATGTTAATGGGGATTAATATGTACTCATGAATCCCTCGCCGTGATAAACACTCGGATGTCATCACTGGGATAAATAATGCGGCCCACGTGACGTATGGTAGTTAAACAGCGGGGCTACTCACATTTTTCAGTCTATACATCATGTTTGCAACGTTGCAGAGATGACCGCATTAAATGCACAAACTTCCAATGCTATACGGTGAATAGGGGCTATTATAGTGTTGAAACTTTTAAAAGGGTTAACAACCGCAACCGAATTAAGCTACAGCATGTAGCATCAATCTTAGGGCTTATACATAAGGAACAATCAGTTAAAGATATGTGCAAAAATTGTTTATCTAAGCTTCAATACCTGCTAAGCGCCCACAAAGTTGAAAGGGGAAAAAATTGCTACATAACGGCTCATTCTTGAATGGTTTTATTGCAGGCCTGGTGCATGTAAATTTAACGAGCGCTCAACCAGTCTCGAAAAATAAACAATCGAATGGACCTTATGCAGATTTCGTCAGCATGCATATATCACGTGACATTTTGTGCATTCCCTTGGCGAAAATTATCCGGAGGTAGTGCCCAGGCACGTTCTTTTAGTTGTTGATTCGATGAAAAGATCACATGATGTAGTCCCATATACGTAACTCTGCAAACGCACAATTGGTTTGAAATCAATTACCAGAAAAGTAATCATAATATCGTTTTGCAAATGCACACGTAGTCGATAATTTACACGGGATATATTCGTTTGGCACTAAACTTGTTTTTTGACGTATTACTTTCAAAAGACCTCCATCGGAAGGTCCCTTATTGACAATTCTGGAAAAAGTTCAGCTTGGCACGCGAATAATTTTGGCTCCTTTTAAACTTTTAAAAGATGGAAAATGCGAGAGTCAGAAAATGGAATGCGCTTATCTAAAATTAGGCAAATACCAAATATGGAAATTTTCAAGATGAACTGATTTCATATCGAGTCGAGTCGCGTATAGAATTGCTAAAAAAAATTGGCATAAACTGCATCTGTCATCTCCCATGGCACTGTCACTAAACGCAGTAGGAATGAATACGCCAAGACGAATTTAACTTTGCAATGGTTCAAGAAAAAAATAACAAGTCGCCCGTCTAGACAGACAGACCAAATTACCGTTAAATGTAATTAGTGTATATGACTGTAATGCTCTCATATGAAGGTTCAATTTCTTTGTCAAGTGAAAATAGAATATGGAGGTTCGCAGCTACTTAATTCATCAACGTCTAGTCATGATTTTTCACTTAACGTGCCTGTATAAGTGCGCTGTTAATGACAAACTGTCTACGAAATACCTTTAAGATAAAAAGACGAATCTTAAATATTTTAACGGTAAACGAGATGCATCTTCCTGAAAAGAAAATGCATCTTGTTTAAATTTGAAAAACGTATAGATTCAGAAGAATCGGTTAGCTTTATTATATTCGTGGACATCTTCATTTATCTGTTGCTTTGCAGAACAAAATCATCCGATTGCAATTTATAAGAAATATTCAATTTCTTATTTTAATAAAGCATGCTAAGTTTCATATATTTTTCTTAAAAGTCCTCCTACTGTATCTACATTACATGTAATTATTTTGGTTAATTTGAAATGAAACCATTCTACGCTCGAATCTCATCTCAATTAACAAAGTAACTCGACTGAATCGTGTTTATTTTCTCTTCGTTTTTTCTTATCTTCTTTTCTTGCAATTCAGATTGTTGACTTTTCAGGTGAAAGAGCTAGGTAATGACCTGAAAATGTCAGGGGGGCCCATTTCTATTTTATCATCTAGGCCTGTTAATGCATAAAGATAAATTCGTAACTCGAAGCATATTTACATTACGTTAGTTAGTTTAGCAAAATATATCATCAAAATTCTCATCTTTCAGAATTTCGGCCTCTCCAATTAGCGTTTATCATACATTTATTATATTGCTAAAGCAAATCATCAATTTGTTTTCATCGAAGTCCCTGTGGAGATTAGAAATGAATCATTCTAATCAACTTAATTTATATCTACTGTGATCGCCATCACCGCATTCAACAAATCAAATTATGCGCATACTGTAGCTTTCAAAGTACAAGTTGACATAAGGCCCTTAAAGCTTTACAGTACAGTGTAAATTAGTATTTTAGATACGCCTGAATGTTGTTCAAAGAAGCCCTAATTGAATTTCATAACTTTCCATTGAATTGCAAAACCTTTTCGTTTGATCATTGAAAATTCCATAAATTTACCGCGGGGTTCCTTGCGTAGAAACTGAAACAGTAAACAAACTTTGGCCAATTTTACCGTCAGAATGCCTCGATTCCATTGAGATGTACTGGGTCAATATTTGAATGATAAAAGAGGGTTTAAAATATCTTCATTCCAGAGTACACAAAGAAGGTACAATGAAATAGAATACTTTGCATAAGGATACACTTTACGGGATAACAGCAGAGAAACGATGCTGCTAACACCTTAAAAGTCCGTTAAGAAGTGCAGTAAAGTCAATAACCTATAGGCACTTTCGACCAACAAAAAAACATCTCGGTTGCAATTGTCGCCCGTTGGTAGCCTTTCTAAATGCAGCGACACCTCGTTGCCATGGCAACCGGATGCAACGGGGAGTTATTCTTTACCAGGATCGGTGTCTTCAATGCCACGGAAATACAACTTAATCGTACAAAGACTTCATGACAACAAGTGTCAATATGATCTTTGACACCAAAACTTAATCGTCTAAAAATGCCATTGCACATCCAAGAATTACATACCCCGAGGCATTCTTAGAAAATATTTTCTTAAAATGTACTTCTTAGCACAAGCGCTAGAAGTCACGCCAAGACTACAATTGGAAATTTAAGAAAACTTGCCAATGTTTATGGAAGTACAATGTATTCTCAACATTTTTCAACTTGAGTTGCATTTAGTCAAAACTATATGGTAACCCTAGATATGCCATTTTCATTGAACATACATGTAAAATTTATTTTGCATGACCTATTACAGCTATAAACCGGAAATGGACAATTATTCCATTTTATCCTTTGGGTAGAAAATAAAACACGAACTCGTATACGGTGTATATGCATCAATAAAATCTATTCGCTATCTATGCAGAAGGTAAGCCGGGAAAAAGTAAACCGGAAGTCGTGCCCATCGAAGGAACTGCATAAATCAAAATGGTTTGGTCAATCTCGTTCAACGTTTGCTTATTTCGTTTAAAGTTACTGATTGCCAATAATGCACATTAGTCAAGTTTACACGACTCCACGTTTCCCTCAATTAATTTCACAAAGGTTCCAAAAACCCATAACAATTCGGAAATATGTTTTTTCCCTCGCAAATCAGCAGCATGGATGCGCACGGAGGTAGAAATGAAAACTTAAAATTTTCCTTCCGTTATTCGCTATAAGCGATGCGTGATCAACGCAAACCTAATAAATTTCCAATAGCGCAGAAGGCCCAAAGGACATCGATGTAGAATTTATTATCGTTCCCTGGTAATTAGCTCTGAGTAAGCCTATACAGCATGAGCAAGGTCGGCAGAGCAGATTAATTGCATTCAATCGCATTTCTCATTGATTTCTCCTCCTTCGAGACTTGTTTTGCATTTATATGAAAGGAGGACAGTATACTGTATATAGCGAGCAAGATAATAGAAAGCAGCAGCGTGATTAATTAAAATGGCGCTTCTTTTCTCTTTCGTTGGCATCTGCCTTACATGCACACTACTAATAGAGACAGAGAGAACCTCGGGTTATAAATATATATATACCTTGTTTTTGTGATATTATTTATGAGCTTCCATGCCTACGTAATGAGAAGGTAGGCAGCTCCGGGGAAAAAAATGGAAGAGAAATTACCCCCGTCTCAGGCCCTGGGACGAAAGATATAATGCCTGAAAATCTCCAA
Source organism: Ommatoiulus sabulosus (assembly GCA_034697705.1). Classification (NCBI taxonomy): domain Eukaryota; kingdom Metazoa; phylum Arthropoda; class Diplopoda; order Julida; family Julidae; genus Ommatoiulus; species Ommatoiulus sabulosus. Next base: position 11,261 of record JAQGAO010000523.1, on the reverse strand, counting down.
ATCCAGTTTTTAAAGCTCTTCGCCGCGAAATTAAATCTGCGAACACATCTTGGAGGTACGTTTTATGGTGATGGCTTTTCCGTTTTGAATGACGGAGCAAACAAGCCCTCGCAGTTTTGCTAATAAATAACCTCAACGTCGTTGAAATTAAATCCTGGAAATATCGCCATGTTGTCGTGGCGTGATGAGATTCTCTTCCAGGAATTCGTGCCCTGGGGTTGTCGCGAACATGTTATGGACAGGATAACAGAACCGCGGTATAATTTCTGGGCCCAAACAATGGCTTAGTTGTCATTTACCTCGTAAAGTTGGAAATTTAATAAGGCGCGGCGCTAGGGATCATGAGTGAAGTTCTAGACAGCAGCGCAAATATTGGCAATGAATTTTAAACTTTTTATCCATGTCCATGCTATTTCATTTGCAAATTGGTTTGTACGTGCATGCTTGCGTGGAGCAACACCTCCTGCATATTGCTTGAATGAAGGAAATAATGGCTTATGGCAATGCGGACCTATAAAGGGGAGCAATGGACTCCATTCTGATTTCAAATAGGCTGACGTCGTGTAAAGATTTCTACTCCCTTTTGTATTTGTGATGTTTTCTTAATTGAATGAGGAGCCACTAAAACGCTCTAAGTCAGTTTTTAAGTTTTTTGAGCTAAAGGCGAGAAGTGATAACAACCAACCCACGCCAACTGACGTCATTTTTTCCGTATATAATGACGTCAGGTCTGGGGGTACCCTACCAATGCTCCGAGTCCACCAAGATTGTCCATTCTCTACGGGAATTAATAGAAAATTATTTAAGTACGGCATTACGGTGGAAACGCATTTAGAAAAACTCGCTTTATACGAATTTCTGAAAATGGAATTCCCAACCAGGCCCCGGGGTGAAATTTTTGAAGATAGATTTTTAGCTTAAAATTAGGCACTTTTCGATGAATACTTAATCATTTCGTGCGTAGAAGAAATTTATATTGCATTATTTGCAATACGATTTTCTGATTCTACGAACTCATTTCCGGACCCCGTCATATATAGGGTTTGGTTGAAAAGGTGATCCCAAATTTTTCTTTTTACTTTTCCAGCAATTAGGGTCAGCTGAGGAAATGTTATGTACTTCATTCAATTATTGTTTTTAATCAAAATCATAAGGATAAAACATTACTTTTCTTCAAGAGCATATGATTTCAAAAACGCTTTTATTTTTTGGAAGAAATAAATATGGTTTGGGAGGGTATTGAGAGTACAGTACATGTATCAGATTTTGAGAGGGGTTTAAGAATCGACGCTGTTTGAATGCTATTTAGAAAAAAAAGTGTTAAAATGGCGGTTTTTTTTTTAAATTGAATGAAAATACATATTGACAAAATCGCATATCAGATGAATTGTATCATTGCTGGAATCGATTTCGATGATCGTGCAGAATACTAAGTTGAACGCATACTATAATGTTCTGGGATATCGAGGGAAAAATAAAAACATTTTAACCTTCTTGTACATTATAAACACAGTAATTAACTTCATGCGGTTAGAAATTGCGAGACAATTCAATAAGAAGAATGTGTCTATTCCAGGATAGCGAAGTTGCCAAGTATTGTTTAATAAATTCTGGGTGGTTAAATTTTACGACACAGCTATGGCCAACAAAACGTCTGAATAAACAATCTTTTATCGGTGAGCCATAAGTTATTTTATATTAAGCGATTTGTGCTTTATTTAGGTAACTTCTTGAAGAGACTAAATAGTTTCCAAAACTAAATAACAACGACATCGGTTGAATTTATGGAAGGAATACTGTTTCCTGATATTGGCTTTCCCATTATTCGGAACACCTCAGAATATGAAAATCTACAAATGAGACCGTTCGAATTTGCCATTTATTCGTAGAGACACCTATCCAGGGACATACATTGGATGTACCAAACTTGTTCGTGTCTAGCCTACATAAAGTCACACAAAAATGCCACGCCCGCGTCACTCGGTTACACATTCGCAGGTTGCAATGGTTAATTTATCAGAAAACATGTCATCTGCCGTACGATATAGTGATGAAATGAACATATACTGACAGAAAACAGCATCATCATTCCTCATTTAGGAAATAGTCCAAACCCTTTTGCTTCGCTAAATTGGTTTTGGGTAATTGCCCAATGCCGCGAGCGGAAATGCGAGTAATTGAAACTACAAATGGAAACTGCAGCAAATCCAGCGTGCGAGGCATAATGCTCATCTTCGTGAATCTAATCTGCTCAATGCGCAGACCACTTAGGCTTACTGTAAACGGTGATGCATGCTCAAACGGAAATGGTTAAGCATAATGATGAGAAAAGTTAATGATCACTTTTATTCATACGATTGAAACGTGCACGGATTTTCAGGCTTCAAAAATTTAGTCAAACTGGAATGCCGTCTTGATTACACTGTACCAGAGGTTTGCAGCATGCAGTAACTGCGAAGTTTATGAGCAGTTCCTACATTTGCAATGAACTTCTGGAAATGCTTGTATATTTGACTAAGCCGCAAAATGCAGTGTTGCCAACTTTCTTCTACGCGAAGGAAAATTATCTTCCTGTAAGTACTGGAAGATTTAACTTGTTCAAAAAGAAGTATTTAGACTTCATTAACAATGATGACAAAAATAACAAGCTGCCAAGCTTTTGTTCTTTCTCGCGAATTTAATTCAAAAAATAAAACCAGAATGAACGAGTGTAGCATCGTAGAAAATTCCACACACCTGACATTATCTATATATATAAAAATCAATTCTGTTTGTTTGTTTGTTGATTTGTTTTTTATGCGTTCTTAAACCAATCATCCGATTGCCATGAAACTTTCTGGACTTATTGCGACCACTCCCGCGCTGGTTTCTGCGTTATTAAAACCGTTTTCCAACTTCTACTTTTTTTTAAATACATTTTTTAAATTTGTACGTATTAAAATAAAATTAAAAAGGCTCTGCATGGGCAGATTTGCATGTGCCAGAGCTAGTTTTGGCATGTGTAATTTGCATGTGCTAAAGTTAGAAATTTGGTTTTTGTTTCAATAACTTGCTACCTTTATTTACTACACCGTTCCCGTCTGAGGTCGGGACAGGGCCATTTTTTCGCGTATAGGGGGACGGGCATTTTTTATGATGCAACAACGCGCTGGCATGGCCGCTGGTAGTCGCCACACGTTCCTCTCTAAAACTACGCGGGAAACGATGACGCTTTCAAAATCCTAATAGGGATGGTTAATTTTTATCGAATCGCCATCGCTATTGGTAATTTCAGCCCATGCAAAGCCGGGCCGTCCAGCTAGTCGCTAAATAAAGAACACGAAAACAAAATGTGTGGTTTTGACGGAACATACAAAACAGAACATTTCTGCAAATGCAATTGGTGGAACATTTGGCTATCTGCTACAACGTATGATTATAATGTACTGCACAATATATCATCATCATCCTCAACCATAAGCGCAGTGCCCTTTGGTGTCATAGACTGGAGCCAACGAGACTCCGGCAACATATTAAACGTGTGGTCGGTTTTGTAACAGGCAGCAATCGTCGCTCGTCTGCCCAACCCTTCCCATTATCTCGGGCTTGAAACCGGCGACAATAGCGAAATACTTCAATGTACGTGGCTGTGGGGCAACCTACAGAATAAGCTAAACAAGGGGGAGGGGATGGCCGAATTAATATAGAGACCGATGTTTTGCGCGGTTACATGTCGCCTCATGCTTTAGAGGCATCACTTTAAAGGCGAATACAACCAGAGAGCTGGCGGCACTCAAAAGATTACTCGATTTGTCACTAATCAAATTGACTTCACCTCTAAAATAGTTTTCATGTTGCGAATTTTCTCACTCTGATCACAAGACATCGGAAAATCCATGCCCTCAGGGTGGATGACCTCAAATGCAACCTATCAATAGCTACCCCTGTGTTGTTTTTCTTTACCAAGGACATATCCCTAACAACCCATCTAGGGATGTCAGTAGAGAAATATTCAAAATGTCTTCCCGAGCCTTTTCCGGAAATGAAAAACCAATTAGGTTAGAGTTTCCATCAAGTAACAACAGCATTCGTCGAGCGTCGTCTAATGGCCTCTAAAAATAACCAAGGATGACCGAACCAGACATTCGTTACAAATGGCTACTGATTTATTCAAACGGATGTCCAAAGAGTCTTTTCGTGTAATGATAAAATGCGCTAATTGTTGATGAACAGAAGCGGAAAGCTATAGGTTAAGTGATTTTCAGCACATCCTGTCTTAAAAACATCGCGTAACTTCTAAGTCTCACTTCAGGACTACAGAATGGCCTGATCTAATGGAAAACATCTCATGGGGGTGATATTGAGCACAACATTGATTTGCTTAGCGTGAATCGTGAAGAAAAAAGCCTAAAAGATTTCTACATCGATTATAAATAAGCAAAGATCACATTATGTGTACTCAGCCTGAGCCTCTTTGTATCTTACTTTGGCAGTCGTGAAATCAAGTGCAAAATTGACACGCTCAATTGGTCAACAAATTTCACTGAAGGTTATCGCCGTTTTTAAACCAATTCATGCTTTCCTTTTGCATAGGTAACTTCATGGCTGCCAAAGTACTATTTCGTAAAGCTTTAAGTATCCACAATATTGCCCACTCACGTCTCATCCTGTATGAAGAAAGTAGCTATTATGTCAAGTACCTAGAGAAGCAACAATGTAAGCTGAACCAAGACAAAAATGTCACGTTGTCATGGAAACGGAAATATCAAACTTCACCATGCAACATGCGCAATTAATTTTGCAGCTTATAATATGCGTGGCTATATTTTCCAAGGACGCTACAAAGGTGGCTGGGTCATTGACACGTTCAATAGTTTTTTGAAAAAATCATAGAAATTGAGTTTGTTGAGTTTAGACTAAATGACTGTATACAGTAATATCACTCTATTTTACCATAGGCCTTCAATGAGTCTGATTTTTAAACGAATAAGTTGTGTATTTTTGTATCTGGAACGAAATGAATTGTGTAAATATAATTTTCATAGAATTCTCATGGGTTGAAGGCAAAGCTAACTTCTCGATTTTCAACTGAAATATTCAACATGTTTTTCCAGCCGTTCTTTTCTTTCAGTTTATTCACGAACATTTTGGTAAAATGCTATAGAAAAGCCGGTAGGCACTAAGGTGAACTGATAACCAAATTTTTGTTTGAATAATAACATACAGTGCATTCACATTTCCTGAAATTTAGAATGTATTTACAACATATTAAAATGAAATTACGATTTATTTTAGAATCGCGTTGTATATTACAGGCATAATGCTGGAGAATGTATTGACCAATGTTTATACATGTGGGTTCTTACATTATTTTCCCGTTCCCACTGAAAGTTTCTTTGCATATACATACAGTACATGTATAGAAAAGGTTTCCAGATGAACTCTTTTAAAAGATTTCTTTACATTGACCAGAAAGTTCTCCGAATCAGTTGGAAACCATCACGGACAGATACGAAAACTAATTTATTTTTTCTAAGCCCGAAAACAGGTATAAACGCGTCAGTAATTGGTTCTGAGCCCATGTCTTCTGAATGAAGGGAACACGCATTCGGACTTGGTAAAGGATATTTCCAGTTTTCAAACTGGAAATTCAATTAAATTTACGTTTTCTCCCCGCTTATTCAACACTTACTCATTCGAAAAGCTCCCAGAGTCAAATCAGCTTTCCAAAGAGAACCTTTAGTTCTAGGAACCGGCATAGAAAATATTCCATTGTTGCGAGAAATTGTTTCCACGCAATGGCAAATTTAAAAGTTCACATAGTTTTCTAGGAAACCATACCCAAAATAATACCATTAGGCTATAAAGTTTCTTTTAGTATATCAAATGGCGATGTAATAGAAAGACATTCTCACTCGCATCCTGTTTTCATTACCTAGGTGGTTTGCACAGGAGACATTTATTTACTTCATCAGATGATACGCCTCCTTGTCGTCATCTTGGTTCCATAGATCTGATTCAGAAACTGTCAGACTGTCCCATTTCAACAAGTTTAGCAGATGGCAGACTGGCTTTTTGAATTTGCAGCTGGTATATCTTAATTTACCGAGCAAGACAGACAGCTTGAAAGCAGGATGACCGAGATAGGACGAGCTCTTCGTTTCAAACACTCGATGCCTTGAGGGGATTGCGTTGATGGAGCTGCACTTCGTAGAAATCAACTGCAACATGGCAGGCAAAAGGGAACTAGCGTCGCAAATAGATAATGTAAATGAGCGCAATCAGTGACAGTTCATTGATAAGTACATCTCGAAGGAGCCGCCTCTACCATATCACTTCCTACATACACACTATTTAAGGCGAAGAAAAACGTGAGCAAATCCCACTACTGTAGTACAAATCTTCAAATCGAAAACCGGATGGGTGAGGATTTTATAAAGGTGCGGCAGCTGGGCTATTGAACTACTTAGAAATGAACCTTGTCAGGGAGAAAAATTGTATAGAAATTACAAAGCTGTGGGTTGCTTTGGCGTGGGCCCAACAATCTAAAGCTGCCATGGTTTCGAGTGAAATTAAGAATAGCAAACTTGCTGGAGAAGTGTCGCCAGAGCAACCTCCGTGAGCTGATCATTCAGACATCATCATCATCAACTTATTACAGGATGAAAATAGGACAAATTCGTCTTCTTCAAAACATTTGCCACATATATACTGTAAATGACAACTATACGCTATCTGTTAGTGTAGTGATTACATTTGGTTTACTCATTTCTTGATTAGAAATTTTGTTTTCCAAGATAATGAAATGCTTGTTTAGCCACGTTCTTGTTTGCCAATTAGCATCTGGAAACTTTCGGACATGTCGTGCATTTCCCGTATCAGATTAAATATTGTCTACTTATATGTTTGCCTGGGGGTAAATAATCTGGTCAAATATGTTTAAAAAAAAAACAATGGCTAACAGTCAAGACTTTTCTAAAAAAGCAGATTTTTGTCCTTCTTTTACTCAAATCTTTACCCTCTAATCGGCTGCCAAATTAATTCGATTCTGCGCTATATGAATAGGGATGAGTGAATTTTTGGCGAGCCAGGGCTGGTAAATTGCATATTAATTACAACCGTCACTTTATCACTTCCAGGGGATCGAATCGGCTTATAATGAAACATTACGATGCAATTGCTCGTTGAAACATCTGATTAACGTCAACTTAGGCCGATGCAACTAAGGGGTCTTCAGGCTTGTTGCTAATTTAGGAAGATATTCTTATTGATGATGAAAATGAATATAGCACGTCCCTTAGGGAACCTCTGAACAAATGTCAAGGGTAATCAACGTAAAACAATTTATAAGCTGTAGTGCTCCTATAATTAGGTGTTCCATACGACTTATCACGTTTGTATAAATAATGTCCATAATCATGACGTTAATTATGCTTCATCGTTAACGTTACTATTAGCTTAAGTTTTCATGAGTGTGCAGTTGACATGGTTAATCGGTGACATTGCTAGCGAAAATATCGCATGTGCATGTATGTATTTTCAGTGGTTTCATGCAGTTTCAATAAATTAAGGCACTCCATGCAAATGCGCAGAAACTTTAGTTTTGAAGTTATACAATGTAGTATACATTTACTCGTATTCGACTACAATTGAAAAGGAAAGTATACTTAAAAGTAAAATATCGATGACTGAGCGCATAAGAATTCAAAGTAAAATCAGTATTTCAGGATAAATAAATTTCAAAGCATTCTCGGATGATAAACTCCTGGTGCAATTCAGCGCCGTTTAATGGCATAAATGTTTTACACAAATGGCCTTTTTCTCCCATGTTAGGCAATTTACGAGTACCGAGTAACACAAATAATCAGCTCGCGTGTAATGGCTAGTGTATTATAGTGTACTGGAAGATCTATAATTTCACTCGAATCCCTTGCAAAATTAAACGATCAGCTCGAAACAGCATGGTCTGAAATTAAGCACCTGTGCATTCAAATTGCTATAAAAAGATTAGGATGCGTCCGAAAAATTCCAATCCATAAATCGATTGAAAGCAGGCTTTCGCGTCTACTATACTGTACTGTATCGTCAGGTGAACGCAAACTACTATTTCATAACCAGTGATGAACTGGTCTAGAGCGACCACTTTTCGGACTTCGTGTTTCCCCCTCACAATGAATGACGCTTCTGAACTTTCGAAAAAATTGACGCATAAAAATGAAATGGCCTGTATTTCCAAATTCGTGCCGCATGTTACACAATGTTTACTTGAAAAGTCATGCAGGTCGCATATACAGCAATTTATTTCAATTAAATCACTGTATTTTGAAATTTTTTATTAATCGAATCAGTACACTTGATTCTATTTATTCCTTAAACAACTGTATTTCTAGGGCATACGTTTCAGTTATGTTCATTAAAAAAAATTAAGAAAATAAATAGGGTACTTTCTAATTTCTATGAGCTCGAAATTCAACAATTTGCATTAACGTTTTAGCGCTTAGTTCATCATGTTTTGAGTTTTGACACAGAAATGTGCGGAATATTGCTAACAATAAATTTCACAATGTTTTAGTTAAATAATCCTTCGAGCTAATATGAAATTCTGAATATGTCGTGCAAACAACGTACATGTACTTTTTTGTAATCCACATTGAAAAGAAAATTATCCATAATTACAGTACTATTGATATTGTATTTCGAATTGAATCAAAAAAGCACGCGAGGATGCATACTAGTACCTTATGCGCAAATAGTATATGATTTGGCTGCTTTTTGCATTACGCATACTTATTTTTAAAAATAACTTGGAATAAAAACCGTTTCGTACATTATGAGTGAAACACTAAATAACCCATTCAAAAATCAATATTTCAACATTAATAATCAACATCAACTCTTGTGCTCTAGAGAAACGATCAATCGTGGTGTCAACAATTAAACTGATCCCGGCCATTATGTCCAATTAAACTGCAGCCTAGTGCTAATTTCGTATATTTAGTTTGCCACCAATTTAATATCGACGTTTTCATTATAATGCAAGCAATGAGGGAAGTTCACGAAGGTGAATGACCTCTATCAAGTGCGCGTGCATACAAAAGACTGCAACATGGGCGGCAATCAATAGGGATACTCAGGCGGAATCCTTACGAATCGTCCTTAGGCAGTCATGAAGCTACTCGTGCAAAAGGAATATATTAATCATTTAAGGACTAGCTCCACTAAGGAATAGACTAATTAGCGCGACGATTTTGCACACATGACTTCACGACTACCAAAGTACGCTTCGTAAAGCTTTTTTTCTCAGTACCATTAATATTACCACAATTGGGGCTCGTAAGGCCTATAGAAGAATAGAAAAGAACGCTTGAAGTACCACACAGAATTGTCTCGCAAAATCATATATCACATGTTTATGCAGGGTGTAAAATGTCTACAAACTAAAACATCAACTGTGTTATAACTTTTTTGAAAGTTTTGAATGCGCCGTAAAAACCTCAAGTTACAAGTATCTTTTTAAACATAGCGACAAGTATTCCACCCTTTGTGATCAACGTAGAGAAGAACACTTACATGTAGATGTTAGAACTTTCTGAAAGTAGTCACCAAAGCAACAAACTGTAGTAGGTTTTTATTACGAGAAATACACACTAAAAAATTTGAGGTGCATTCGGGGTTCTTCGGAAAAATTCGCCATTTTTTGTCATAAAGGTGCTTCAAAGCACCTCAACTAAAAATGGCGACTACATCACCATTACTGGCATTCAAGGAAGGTTCCATAGTTTTAAATGTTCTTGAAGGAACTTCTTCAGGAATGTCCACTGCAATGTTTTCATCGTGAAAACGAATTGCTATTCGGTTAAATAGCTTCTATCGTCCTGAAAATGTTTAATTCTGTTTAGATGTACAATTTCTATGGGGTACAGTACAAACTGAAATGTTTGGCACAATAATTTGAACGTTTTAGGTTAGGTCAGTTTAGGATAGGTCAAGTTTGGTTAGATAAAATCATTGTGCCCAATATTTAAATTTTTACTCAATTAATTACCGAGACTTGTCATACATTTGGATGTTTGTTCCAAAATATGAACGTTTTAACAGCTATTCAGCCTAATATCATTTAGTTTTCACAATGAAAACATAGCAATCACATGTCTACTTCGGAATGGATGATACTGATCAGGATTTCGTGAAGTGGAATATTCCAAAAAGGATTGCCTTTCAAAATAATCCTTAAAATTAAAGGGTTTAATTTGGTGAAGCTTTTCAAATTATAAAAAACCTTTTCCATTTACAAAGAACCTTTAAAAGGGTTCAGTGTATTGAACCTTATTTGTGTATTTCTAACCTTTTAAAAGGTTCTCCTGGTGTAGCAAGGGAAAGAGCCTCAAAAGGTTCTATTTGGTAAACCTTTTTTTAGAGTGTATAATCCGAAAAGAAATATTTCTCGAGTTTTGTGTTTTTTGAATCTTCGAAGTACTCAAAGATACAGAAATATTTAAATATGTTAAATAATGTGTTTGCATTCCCATTATATTTATTTTAATGTCAGCTTCTTTAGACGTAATATTAAGAAATTCGAGTATACATATACAATGTACATGCATGTAAGTATTAGGAAATGCAATTTGTCAGTCGTGAGTTACAAAGAAAGTCACCCTCTGTTTGACGTGCATTGTTTAAACAGAAACGCCGTCGAAATGTGGACAAAACTACTGTACATCACACGAAAGCGAGAGAATGTACGTTAGTATAAATTCCATGTCTATAATTAACATGCATCCAGCGCGGATGTTCTAAGAGAAAAACGTAATTAGAATCTTTTTATAGCCTGGGGTGAATAGACAATGCTGTCAATGCATTCAACATACAAGAAAACAACAGGAATTTTTTCCTGCCATCATTTTGTGACTGTGGGACATATTTGGAAAAAAATGTTAAAATGAGGTTATTATAAATTCGCCAACGCATGTTCCGTAGGTTGTACTTTCATAAAGTCACACAATGATATATTTTCAATTCGCCAATGTTCGAATGTGACTATTAATTACATATGATTCTTTTTACAGATTCTTTCCTACGCTAATGCAACGACACAACGTTACTCTTCAAGATGTTCAAATCTGGCGTTTTACCTAAATTTTATAATATTATCTTCGTTTACATGCATCATGACATAGTTTTATGATCAATAAACAGGGCATTGCATATGGGTACGAGCACGTTGACACTTATTTCATTAACTTAAAAACCAGTATCGCCTAGTGGTATGAGTCTGCAATACC
>JAQGAO010000522.1:0-32986 GCA_034697705.1 Ommatoiulus sabulosus | reverse complement strand
AAGAGCTTTAAAGTCAATCATTTATGGCTTTTTTTTCGCAGTGTCGCTTAGTGGTAAGCGTCTGCAAAACCACTAAGCGACACTCTTTTAAAGCCACCTTAAAAAGCTGGCTTTGAAGCTCGTTGTGTTTGTACCCATAGAGTACAATGATGCACGCCTGGTAGTCCTTGCAAGCATCCCTCCCATCGAAAGGGGATGTTCGGGTCAGTTTAAGTTTATTTTTAGTTTTGAAACAGGTACGACACGCTGGTTAAATCCAGTAAGAACCGGCTAAAACAAATAAGGATGCAAGGCGAGCTGCGCGACATCTGGAATTTCCACCAATTCTTGCGAATGGGCATCCCATTTCAGCGACCTCATCGTCTTTTTTTACTCGTGTTAAATTTCTCACTGGTCCAAACCAGTACTAATTTACGTGCCCACCAACTTGTTTTGGCGCCAAAATGTGTAGACAACAATGTCGCACCTCTCAAAGTATGCGTTGCAGGTGGCGCGCATGCCCTACGGGTTTACAACACCGCAGTCAACAACTTTAGATAACTGCGCATTACCTGCATGCTGGAAAATTAAACCTTAACCTATATGTATTTACGGACAAAAACGATTTTCCGTATGTGTAAGGGCCTGATAAACAAGTTTGAACAAATGAATTCACCACGAAAACTATTTTGTGGGTGTATACTCAAAAGAGATTTGCGAATCCAAAAACTTTGCATCCACAAAATCATGCTAAAAACATTTAAATTTTCTTCGGCATTTTCAAAGAAAAAACAACTTCGAATATACTGTATCTTGTTGATAAGATTACTCTGCACGTTAAAAATGTCGGTAACCTACTGACATGCATGTACAGTATATGCACATGTACATGTTTTACATGTATGCTGTATAGGCCAACCCGAGTTATTATGGATGTTTGATAAAAAATGTACTGTATAATGTATGGGAAGACTTCTTTGTAGTGCTTAAAAGGTTTCTGAGATTAGGACGTTGAATTTCTAATAAGGAAAACTTTCCTACATGTACAAATAAAGATTTTCATTGGATAACTTAATGTGATCTTTGTATACTGTGATTTCATGCGGAATTAAAAAAACAACTTACATGTACTGTATATAGAGTACATGTACATGTCGGGTATCTTCATCATCGGAAATTAATTTGTCAACATGGGAAGAAAATGAAAACCAAACTCATGATAATGCAAAAAATTAAAATATGATACCGCTTGCGCAACTTCTTACTTCTTAGTGTGTTTCGTGACAATATTATGTTTAAACGATGTTTCTCCCAAGTTAAAAATTCATCTAAAGAAACCAACCCCCAAATTTATAACCAAATCAATCGTAGAACGCTGCGTTCCAAAAACCCAAAATTACAGTACGAATTTTAACGAGTAGAGAGGAAAATAAAAATCAATTGTGTGTAAAAGTTTTAAAAAAATGGTTTAATAAGTTAAAATCATGTTTTTTGTCTTAATAAGACAGGTGTTGATCTTGGAGTTTCCTATTAGTTTTTCGATGGGGCAACATCACGTGATCTTTTCATCTAAACAACAACTACAGGTAAAAGAACATGCCAAGGCACTGCCTCCGGGTAATTTTCGCCAATGGAATTTCACGTGATATACTGTATAGGGATGCTGACGAAATCTGCATAAGGTCCATTTACAACATTGTTCCATTTCAAAATTGTTCCATGTTCACACAAAATGAAACAAATGCAGATCGAAACTGTAAATATATTCATTCCCCCACAAAGTCTTTTGCGTGATTTACAACATACATGTAGATAAAGCAGTTTTCCTTCAGGAATTAAATTATGTGGCTATACTTGCGCAAATATTTCCGATCTTGTTAATTAGGAACTTTTCAATTTCGACCTAATTTATTCGTAGAAAAGCATACATGTACAGTAGTTGAAAAATTGGTTAATTAGCGGGTCTATTATTCCTTGGAATAGTCCGAATCAATGATTGGTCCCTTGAAAGAAAAACTTCCTCGCACTCTACTATAGACTTAATGGATGAGGTTGCCCCATTCAAGTAAGTTTCCATTAGTGGATGTTGAAAATGTGGACCCATTGGCACGACCCTTTGTTGAATCTCTAGAGATTCGACGACATGATTTCCTGCAATGGAAAATTCAAAACTCTTATCCGATTTTCCATTGCTTTTGTAAAGTCCTTTATTTTACAACGAATTATATAAACAGATTACTATCACTGCGACGATAATTAAATAGAAGTTTAATCATAATATGCAATATCTAGAAAAATGAAATACTAAAATGCAGGATCCACAAGTATACAAGTAATTGCCTTAGGTGAAGTTAAATTTTGACGTAAGGAAGCTTTTGTAAAATGATGCGATAGAATTTCAGGATATTGTGTTTTCTTAAGCCCTTGTTCTCCTCAAGGCTCCCCAATATTTTAAAAGTTAAAACATGCTAGTTTTCTGAGGAGAAAAAATAGTGTATTTAAAATTGACGTGTGTGCCATACTGTATGTTTTTCTTAAAAAACAACTTTTTTTTCCCTCGTCATATTTTTTATTTTAACTACCGTAATTGGGAAATGAATTCTCAATTCTTTATTCGCAAAACTGTCCAGTATAATTTATATATTTTTAAGCATTTTATGATTTTGTAAGAATTAGGAAAACAATATAATAAAAAAATAATTTCGAGTAAATAAATTTTCTAATAAGAGTTAAAATAAACATATCGCTTTTTATTTTGTTGAATTTTCAAACTTGAAGTTTGCGAATTATTTTTAGGTGGTAACCGAATTTTTGACAAGGGCAGTTTTATAATTAATAAAAAAATGGGGCAATAGTTTTAATGAATTTTGAGATACACGAAAACCGCAAACGTATTAGACATTAACTTTTTTAATTTCTCCAAACTCATTAAAATCCATGGCTAAACAAACAGGAAACAAAATAAACTTATCATGCATGAATAATAAAAACATAATATTTAAAACTTCAGAAAATTGCAGATGTATACATTTGCTTGTAATAAAAAAGTGCAGGCACCACTTTTTTGTGATGGTTGTGTAAAGCAAAAATACAAAAATCGCATTATGCCTATCATAAAAAAACTTTCCACTTGTCAACAAACTACTCGAAAACTTGTTACACATTTTATTTGTCGTTATTGTATTTTTTAAACTGAAATTCGTTTACACCTGTCATTAATAAAATACGTACAAATAAAGAACCAATTCCATGCTTGGAGAAGTCATTTAAAGCATAGGAATCGTGCCGTATACAAATGTACATTATGTCACCATGTGTAGCGTAAAATAAATGGTCCTGAGTCAGTACAGATTACTGAAACCGTTTCGCTCGAGTTTCACGAGGGTTGTGGAAAACAGAAAAAATAAATTAAATGAAATGGAACAAAAATAAATTACAAGCGTTATATTGACATGGTTTGCACTGTCCTGATGAAATTCACTCGGGTGCAATTCCATAGGATTTAGATCCAACTACAAGTACTTTTACATTCTTAATTTCACATATCACCAGTGCAAATTCCCAACGTTTTTGAGCCGCTCAAGCGATGGGTGCTCGTTATCGAGCTTCCAGTATTTTCCAACGCAAACAAAGAAAGGAAATAAAATAAAGAAAAAAAAGTTCATTTTTCAATTAATTTTCCATGGATTTAATTAGCACGGACCGAGCGAACCATACCGATTTTCCCAAGGCTGGGCAAATCAGGCATCGTCACTGGAGACGTGCTTGACATAGATGATGGCCCTCCTCGGTCTCCCTCAGCGTGGCCACGTGGACAGTTAGGGGAGATAAGACGCGCATGGTGACCCCTGGTCACGTTGACGCCTTCTGGTTTAAAAAGGCCGAGCATCTCATGTCAAACTTCATTCGTCTTTGATCTCTGCTCTCAAATCGGACACTTTTTTTTGCATCTTCAATTTTTCGTCCGTTTGACATATCAACGTCTCCACTCGCACGCGGAATAACGCTGGACCATCGTAGCCAATTGCCGAATTTTTGCTCGTCGATCGTTCCTCCGTGGACTCAGCGTCACCAGCCCGAGCCACGAATGCCTGCTCGGACTAACCCCAAACCCGATTCCTCGCTCATTTTTCAATTTTCTAAATTCGCCTGGATATTTTTCGCCGTGGTTTTATAACTTTTGGCCCCACTACCCTTCTCTTTGTTTTTGATAAGATCATCTATTTATTTCATCTTTACGTCATTGTCATCCTTCTTATTTATCTTTATTTTCAAAAAAATCAATTCGTATTTATAACTTTCCCGCCTAAAATCGAGTCCGTCCATTGTTCATCACCCAACCATGAGTCTGTCCAAGTTTCCGAAAATGCTGCGAGTCCGGGCCACGTCGACCCTGACCATCTTCCGTCGGACGGTCAGCACGCTACGGGGAACGGAGAATGACATTATCGGTCGGAAGAAGTCAGCTCTGGCCCGCTACTTCAACACCACCGAGGGCCGACAGTTCCAGTTAACCAGCGGCAAGAAGATGGCCTTTTCCCTCCGTGAGGAACTCAAGCAATCGCGCAGGATCATCGTCAAGATGGGCAGCTCTGTGGTGACCAGAGCCGACTCGTGCGGGCTCGCCCTGGGGCGACTCGCGTCCATCGTTGAACAGGTAAGAACACTGATATTATCACTTTTTGGGGATTTCTACATGTATATCTGCCCTTTATGTTCTGAGGTACAACAACGTTAGCGAAGGTTTTCTCGCCTCTTCTTGTCGTGCACATCGTCGCTCATCAACTTTGTTTTTACAAAACAGTGATGTTGCAAAAGTTGGCTAACACATTACATGTTTATACCACCCGTAATCAGTGTTAAACCCGTCACTTTTGTCAAACATCATAATTAAGGATGATCATGTTCCTCAAGATTTTATACAATGTTTCTTAGATATGTTAGTTTAGTTTCCATAGTTTAATAAAAAAAAATACGAAATGATCCTTGCATGTATGTCATTTGACAAACGTTTGCAAAAAAAATAATTTTAGAGCACCACTATTTTGACACAAACGTGCAGTGCCTGGGACCGTCCGTTTAATTGCTTTTAGTATTTGGTTTGTTTGTGCGACGATTTTTGAATCTGGAATGTTCCATGTTCCATATAGAATGAACAATTCCGACGCTTCAAAAGAATCTTGCAAATAATGTACAGATTGTACAATGATTTCTTTGTTGAGCTCATAGCATGCTGGCATGCATGTGTAAGACATTTGGAAATAAGCTTTTGAACACTATTTGAACAATATAAAATGCCAAATAACTCAAAAAGTACCGTATACCAGTTTACCAAAACATGCCTTCCTTTCAATGTCCACAAAGGTACACTGTGTTACTTCTATCACTTTAAAATATTGCTTAATCATCGCGATGAAGCGATGCATCTCGAACATTTTAATGTGTTAGAATAAATTAAATTTCAAATTATCAATGACCTATATATAATAATATTTCAAATTATTGTTTACTGCTTAATTTGACAAAAAAACAAAGGTATGTTGTTAACACAAGTGAGCATGGTGTTTGAAAAACTTATTTGCCTGGCGCATGCTGTATAAAAGAAAAAACAAAAATGTCAGGAAAACATGAGTAGAACATTCCCAACAGCTAATTTTTAATGAAAAATCAGAAACTTACATTCATTTACAAGTAACAATGAATAGCCTGAATAAACAATGAATGCCTGAATACAAGTTGCAACTTCAAAACTGTTCTTTATTCGAATTGTGAGGTGTAGGAGAACAAACCCTTTTCTGTTAATTATGGAAGAAGCCCCGAACACATTTCGGTTAATTATGGATGAAGCCTCGAACACATTTCGGTAGCATGAATTATTTTCTATAAACTTTTGAAAACTTTCGAGCAATTAACGGTGTCAACAAATCTAAAAATGGAAAGGGACCTATTTTTTAAACATTCCTTTTGGTTTTAGGTGTTGTAACAAATGGGCAATCCACAAACGTTTGACTACCACTTATTTGAGCATAATTTCCTCATTTGCTTTCTAGTACATTTTTCAAAATTCATCGCGTATGCTAGAACTGTTTGGTGGTGTGACAACGCGGCCATCGGCGGGTCTTCCCCTCAGGAACGGAATTTTGAGAATTTTTCGAGAACAATAAAAACGAGTCGTGGGAGACCGAAGAAGTCAGGGCACGTATGGCAACTTCGACCCTAGATTATCTCACCAGAAATTCCTCCAGACAGCAAAACATATTCTCTAAGACAATAGGTTGGACTGGGGGCGAAAAGTGACATTGGCCTTAAAGCTTTCGAAAAACTCAATGAATGTCATCGGGGTTGCCGTTGATGACAATTTCATCACCTCCTTTGAAGGCGTTGAGATGACGCGGAGTCTATTGCCCGAAATTCGTTATAAGATTATATCGGACTCGGGGTCATCCAGTTCAAGTGTGCTCCATTGGAAAAATGTCTAATGTAGGGAAAGTTCCATTGAACAATTAAAAAATAAGGCAGAGCGAGATCGAGCGACCTTTCGACTATCGAATTCACGGTCCCGATATCCATAGGAAAATCACTGTCACCTCGGAACAAGGTCATTACCGGCTAAATTAAAAACAATTCTTATCATACTCTACGTCAATATTTTGATTTTACCATTTGACCAAAACTTAGTATATATCCCACTTTGCAGTCTTATCATTGATAATGGCCTCGAAATGTGGCGTGCCATGACGACATATTGCATCTCAAAATATTTTGCCCTTTTCTTTTCCTTTCAATTTGCGCTATTAAAATTTCACTTTAAATTGTTTGAAACTAATGTTCGAAGTAGTATACAGTTTACTGTATTCCCTCTCATGCAATTTATTTTGTCTGCAGGTGTCCAATCGGTTCAAAAAACTTGGAAACGTTTTTATTATTTTGTATCAAAACCGAATTGGGGTGTAAAGTAAAGCAATATACTTTACATGTACATGCAAATATACTTCCTTTTGGCATTCTATTTTAACGTTTTTTTTGGTATAATTCTTAGAGCGGGTATATTTTACAAACACATTGTGTAGGCCTACTTTAAGCATTGCAAATGAAGACTTTATGCTACTAAGCAATATTTATTTACACTAAAGAAGGGCTTCATTACAGATTTTTATTTAGACTACTGTAAAATAACAGGAATCGACATCAAATATTTATGTCGATCAAATAGAGCGTGAATTAACAAACAAAGAAGTTATTTACTCAAGAGCTTCACATGGGTCTATAGTTGGTTCTACTTTGGGTTATCAGAAATTTAGTGTAATCTATCGTTGAAATGCTTGTAATCGAACGTGAAATCTTTCTGTTTACCCTGTGTTACGACAATGAACTTATAATATAGACACTGTAAATACATCCAGCATCACTTGCATTTAATGTGCATCTTTTTAAAGTAAAAGCAAGTGGAACAAAGGTGCCAAAACTACGATAATATCACACACTCCTTTGCTTGCAAAACTGTGCGAGATAATCATGAAGTACTTTGTTGTTGAATGTTTTAATAGGCCAGTGGATACACTTGTTGGTTAAAAGCGATAATGGGTAATGTATATGGAACTGTATTACTTACAAGAACTACTGTAATCAAGACGAGTACGTGTTATCTTTCAAAAATTCTCGCTGGCTCCAGGCGCCCTATTCCCAATTTGTGCAATTTGACCGATTTTTGCTTCCTTCCTCCAATAATTAAGGTCAGCATGTGTGCGGGATTTCTTAAGTTACGGTTCATTATGTGACACATCATCGACACTAATTTCAATTAAACGTGAAATGTCGACCAGTGGCCAAAGTGCTGTTTTGGAAAATGAGTAAACCACATTCCGCAAATAAGGCGTTAAATTAACGAAACTTGTATGAGCTGTACCGCTTATTCCAATTAATAAAGGGTAGATTATGCTGGAGTAGGCCGAACAAATATTAAGGTTTTCTCAAGAGAGGGTAAAATTACGTGTTTTTGCAGTATGGTACATAACCGATTAGAAGAAGAATGTAAAAATTATCCCTTAAAAATGTATTTTATATATTTTACAAGAATAATTTGCATGTTTGTCTTGTCTAAACTGTAAACGGGTGGAACACACCAATGAAATTTAAGCTGAAACTTTGTTTCTTTGGTGTGTTCCTACCTTATGACGAAACTGCATATTTCTTTTAAGCAATCACTGATATAATAATGAAAATAATATCCTTGGGAATATAAAATCAAAATAAAAAGGTACAATCGAAAACATCATCACCATGAACAACAACAACAACAGATAAAATACCTTATACATGTATAAGGAAAGCTTATGTCGATGGAAAATACATTTTTTTGTCATAAAATTAAACAAGTTTTTTGAAACTTGGTGAAAGTGCATGTCGATATGTTGGGCCATAAAATAATTGCGAAACTTTGCACGTTTTTCAGAGTTTTAGTCTAAAAACATACATGTACATTCTTAATTGGTTGGTCACACCGTGAAATTATATGCAAGCATATACAGTACATGTAAATACTTGCACCTAGAGGGATAAGATACCAACAATCACTGCGCCATGGTTGATGAGTAGCCTATAGGGATATACACTGCACATTTAAATACATAAAGTATGCATTTTTCACGGGTACTTCGAAACACGTTTTATAAACAAATATTTAAATTCCATAAATTTACTGCAAACAATTGCTTGTAACTTCCACATCACTCAAAATGTTCGCGTGATTTATTTCATGATTTTGGCAATGCAAATTAATTAAAAATGAGACTTGAAATTTCGAAGTTTCTATAAATCTGCCAGAAACACAAACGTGAACGCCTTAAGCAAATGACGCCCTGAATTTGTCATTAACTCTATCAGCGCTAATTAAGCCTAATTTAATGCGGATCGACGTAATGCGCTGTACATGGGATCACATTTCGTGAGCAAAGTCATTACGGCCACGCTTTAAACTGATAAACTGTCAGCATACTGTACTTAGTCCTGATTAACGAGTAACAAAATATTCCCACCCAACTGCAGTTATTAAGCGTCATAATCAACATTTTTATACATGATTTGAAACAAAAACGACTGAAGACAAGCATTTTTGTTAATAAATTAAGTTGGTTGGTTGATGATGGCGGAAGGGGCAACGCTGGATATAGGGCGCCCACGAGGGGGCAAGACAACCCATCCCCATAGGAGAAAACAGAACAATGGATAGGCAGCCCTAAGGGCAAGTCGTGGAAAACAACGGACAAGGCAGGGCACCAGTTCCATTGGAATGCCTTAAGTTGGCCAGTACAGGGTGCCCCAGCCTAGACGAATAAATTAAGTGAATTTGGAGCAAAATAATACGAATATACAAGTAGAACAATAAAATTAAGCAGCAGATGTAATATTTGTTCATTGAGAATTTGTTTATAATAATGTAATGTGTGGCAAATTTGCAATATTTCAAACTTCATGTTTTCGCTAAAACTGCTTTTCGAGTATTAATTTTTCCAGCGAGTTAAGAACTTTTTAACATGTCAGCTGACCAAACTTAATGCGTTACTTCATTACAGGTATCCGAATTACAAAACGAGGGCAGAGAAATGCTGATTGTGACGAGCGGCGCGGTGGCTTATGGGAAGCAAAAGTTGACCCAGGAGTTCATTATGTCACAGAGCATGCGACAAACATTATCACCTAAGGACAACTACAAAGAGGCAAGTCAAGTAAATGCACTTTCTAACCCCAAAAAACAACTGGTTGAAGCCGGATTTTAAATAGGCAATCTCACTTATAATCTGAGTACATGAAAAGCTGTAAAAACTCTTTCCCACACATTTGGAGTTGTTTGTGGTTCATTCGCTCTTCAGCGGGTTGAATTTTTTGGGGTTATCCAGAAACCCTTTTAAAGTTTTATTTTCAGCCATGCTTTAGGCGATTGTGCAAAACATGTAACATTAGACGTTTTGAAGAATCAGAATTAACGACGAGAGCCAAACTTTAAAAACTTAATCCTCATTCTGGTATTTTTGTTTAAAATATACTGTATATATTGAAAAAGGAGAAAATATTCGAAAAAAAAAGGTTCACAAAATAACCAGCAAACGTAAATCATAGTTGTCTCTTCCGAAGACTACATGTACATGTAAGTCAGCAACAACGTTTTTGCTATAGTCGTCACATTATTGAAATTTCCATAAAAAATAACAGATAATGGTCATTACTGAATTACCGAAAGTACGATAGTTCAACACAAATGACCAAACATGTAATGTAAGCGTTTCCAAACATGCTACCAGTTTTGAATGATCGCAAATGGTACATAATAATTGACCTTAAATTCTGCTATTTTGTTAACAATTAATTATACATAACACTTCACTGGATATCATATTCATGGGACATCAAAAAAGTGAATATAGTTGCATAAAAACATTCAAGTCCTTCTACAAAACTTCAGATACACATAACAATGATAGCCATATTGCAGTAGCACAGAAGTTGCGAACTGGACGATATAATGATTTGACAAGGTTCACCTACGGTCATTTTCAAAGATATCGTTCACATTGTGATTACCAGAGCTTGTAAGAACCTTAAAGACACATCATTTCCATTTTGTTCAATGCCATTGAAAGCAAGAAAAGACGCATTCTTCCATGACACCTGGGTTATCATGGTTTGCCATATGTTAGGGGTTGCTGAAACAGCTTTTTGTGTTGCCAAGGCACTTTCAAAACGTTTATTGTTAATTACTCGGCTTAAAGGTGACGCGGTGAATTGAAAACCAGCTTATCGTATAAAAGACGTGCAATAGTTTAACAACCGCCATAATTCCCAGAAGCAAATGTTGCGTCTATAAAACGATAGCAAAAGTGCAATGAAAGCGTCTCAAAAATTTTTAAAAGGTAATTTTCAGAAGCTAATCGTCTTGTAAACAGCATTTGCCTGCGCATAAACACTATTTGTATTATGGCAACCAAGATTAAAAAGGAGACGTAAATATGTTTGTAAATGCATGTTTTGTTTTATCAGGGCACGATTAACCTCTAAAAAGTAATGCTATCCCAAATTAAAATATAAACGTATGGAGTTATGCGTTTATTTAACGCCGTCTAATTTGGTCTAAAGTCAATCGTGATCATAAAGACCAACCACGCGTTTTAAACCGCAAAACACGATTTTACGAGGTAAATGGCACGTTCATAAATTCCTTTTAACGCCCACTATAAATAAGAAAAAAAAAAAAACTTCATATTGAACCATTTCCCACATGCACAAATGGAATATTCCTTAGGTGCCCTTATCATATACGAGGTCCATATTGCAAATAAGAATGATAGAATACTTGCTTTATGCATGTCACGTTACGTCTTTTAGCTTAGCTTTAATGTAGAAAATCGGTTCACTAGAAACGACATGTTGGAATTGTTGAGCGTTTGAATTACCCCCACAGCTGAGATGGCAATACGCTCAGCGCCATCTCATAACAGGACGCTGAACGCCTTCAGAAAGGCGGGAGATTTGAGTTTATAGAGTTTTTGAAAGTCACAAAAAGTGCATGAAAACAAACAAACATGAGATAAACAAGAGTTGCTTACATGTATTTTTACAAAACAAAACGAAAAGAGATACTTAAAATACAATAATTTGTTTTACTATATGTTTAAAAAATTATTGAAAAGAAAATGCAGTAAACTATTTATAGTAGAACAATTTAATAGAGTAAAGATTCATTACAAAGTATACATGTTAGTTAATAAAAAAATTATAAAATCTTAAAAATATTTTACTTTTTGAAAAACCGTAAAACTGTATTTTATTTTTTACCATAACATATTTATAGTAGAACAATTTACACTGTAATATATAGTAAAGATTCATTACAAAACAGTAATGGAAAAGTCTTCTAGTTAAAAAAAATTATAAACTCTTAATATTTTACTTTTTGAAACTTGTAGGGTAACAACTGCGTGACATCGCGTGCTGCAGCAGCAGTTGGACAGAGCGGATTGATGGCATTATACGATGTCATGTACAGCCAATATGGAGTTAAAATAGCACAGGTTTGTGTTTGAACGTCTACATTCTAATTTTCTTTTTAAAACCGCCTTAATCATGACAAAAATATCGTTATTTCTAGGTTTTGGTGACTAAGCCAGACTTCTGCAATGAAGACGTCCGAAAGCAACTACTTAGCACGCTTCAGGACCTTTTGCTCCTCAACATTATCCCCATAATCAACACGAACGACGCTGTTGCTCCGCCTCAGCAGTTTGATGGAGAGGATATACCCGGGGTATGATAACGTTCCAAAAGTAAACTCATGTCCCAGGCAACATTTTAATTTAAAAAAAAAATCCCTAAAGACACGTTTAGAATGTATTAGTGCATCCAATTACTGGCCAGGTCTTACTTTTCAACTTTCATTAAAAACTAAAATAAGTTAATTTTTAAATTTCCTTTCAATTCAATGCTTTCAATTTTTCAAGTACAATCTAACGTATTTTAAAAGTTGGTTGGTAATGCTTGAGGGCGCAGGGGGCAGCCCAGGCCTTAGAGCGCCCACGCGGGGATTGCAGAAGTTGATATCTTTTTCTTTTTGCGTTACAATTTTTCCAACAAATTGCGGGAAAGAGGCTAGGAATTTGTGATTGCCTTCATCCTTTTTAATATTTTCATGTTTTTTTAACAGATTCTTAACATCAAAGACAATGACTGTTTGGCAGCTCAACTGGCGGCTGAGATACAAGCGGACACCCTAATTCTGATGTCAGACGTCGATGGCATTTATACTGGTCCACCGTCTTTGGAGGGGTCAAGGTTGATTCATACATACACCCCTGACTCTGCTAACGAAATCGTATTTGGAAACAAATCACGAGTTGGCCTTGGAGGAATGGAATCGAAAGTAAGCAGAAAATGAAACAATGCATCATTTAAGACATTCTTGAGAAAATGATAAACAATCATATAAAATTTTTTTTTATTGCTGGTAAATTATAATGGTATTATTATTATTATAAAATTGAGGCATAAATCAAATGATTTTCATATTACTACGAATTATGATTAAATAAATTGGAGTTATAGAAATAAGAGCCATAAGACAATAGACGAAGCTTTTGATCGCTGTGCATAATTGTACAAGTATATCTCACCGAAACCGAAAAAAAAGTATCAGTTTTTTTATCGTTTCTTTACTGTACCAACCAATATTCTGTCAAAAAAATTGTCTACAGTGCGTTTGCTCTGATTTCACAGGTGAAATCTGCCACATGGGCTTTGGAGAGAGGCGTCTCAGTGGTTATCTGCAATGGGATGGAAGACAAAGCCATCACCAGCATCATAAGAGGCCAAAGAATCGGCACGTTTTTCACAGAATCCAAATTTAACGATCCATCTGTGGAATCAGTCGCCATGAAAGGTAAACAGCACGTTTCGTTTTCAGAAATCAGATTCATTGTCAAAGAACTCTCAATCTCCTGCCATCTTGAATTTTTATTGATAGAAGATTTTTTTTTATATAAACCTACATTTTACTTGACAAACATTTTAACGTACGAAAGTTAATGGTTAATGATAAACAAATTTTCAAGCACCTGATCTCAAAATGAAATTTTCTAGTTATGGCACCCACGAAAATTTATTGCATTTTCGTAAAATGTTTGTTTTTGGCTGTGAATATTGGATCAATTCCACCAATTCATCGTTCCATGATCAGAACAGATTCAGCTCAACAAGTTGACGTTATGCATGTAATTCTATTTCAGCACGAGAGGGTGGACGAACGCTTCAAATGTTGACCCCTGACAAGCGAGCGGACATCATTTTCAACCTAGCAGACCTGCTCTCGAAGCGAACGAAGGACATATCCAACGCCAACAAAAAAGACTTGGATATAGCCAAACAAGACGGTAAGCTTACCAAAATATCTACCGAAACACTTTTAAAACATACAAGAGAATGTATAATAAAAAGTAAAAATACAAAAATGAGGATTAACTTCATGAATAACCCAAATTCGAATCTTCTTAATAGCCTAATGTTCGTTTTATACATTACAACAACTAAGTTTTTTATAATTGCAATTGGGCTTGTTTGGAATCAGCATTATTAATTTGTGATTCAATTAAAGGTCTATCGGCCCCGCTTCTGTCTCGACTGTCGGTGACACCAGCCAAAATACAGAGTCTGGTGACCGGTTTGAATCAAATTGCAGTCAACTCTCACCAGAACGTTGGCAGGGTGTTACGGAGAACACGTGTTGCCGATGGGATGGAATTGAACCAAATCACTGTCCCTATCGGTGTTCTCATGGTTATTTTTGAATCTCGTCCTGACTGCTTACCACAGGTACTATATGTTTTTAATATTAAAATGCACCCAGCAATCACATTTAAACCGAGCCCATCTAATTAAACTTGTTTTTTATGTTATAGGTTGCCTCTTTGGCTATTGGAACAGGTAATGGCCTACTTCTAAAAGGAGGCAAAGAGGCCTTCCACACAAACAAGTGCCTGATGAACTTAGTGAGTGAGGCCTTGGATGTCTACGATGCCACAGATGCGGTTGCACTGGTAAGTTCAGGATTTGTTCACGGACAACTTCGTGAATTTTGACATTTGTTTTAAAGCAACAGCAATTTCTCAAAAACCTGAGACTACATACATTATATGGAGGCATATTTTGTGGGTTTTCTTATAAAGAGAAAAAGTGTTTCTTAAAAAAGCGCATATCTGCTATTTCAGGTCAGTTCGAGAGAGCAAGTCAGCGATCTCCTGCAGCTAAACAACTATATCGATTTAATAATACCACGAGGATCCAAGGAATTGGTGCAACAAATTCAAGAGCAGAGCAAAGGCATTCCGGTTCTTGGACACAGCGAGGGCGTTTGTCACGTCTATGTCGACAAAGATGCCGATCCGCAATCAGCCCTAAAAATCGGTAAGATTCCATCGTGGAATTGGTTTGTACTTTATTACATCATAAATTAGCTTTTTCCTTAACTCTGGATTCCGACAGATAATTTTTCACAGTATCTGCAAATCGCACTTATCATATTTTCGTAATGTAAATGGAAATGTAAGGGCACTTAACATAATTGCCTTTAAAATAAATTTAAAATTAATATTACGAAATTTGACTTCCAAATTATTTGTTTTCTTATTAATTAATGTAATTATTAAGAAATGACGGTTTGTCATTTGAATGAAGAGGATAAAATTACTATTACTTATTGTTTGTTTCCCTAACTACATCATATTGTTAACTAATTTTATTATTTGATAGCACGGGACTCAAAATGTGATTATCCGGCTGCGTGCAATGCCATGGAAACCGTTCTTCTCCACAAAAGTCTAGTCAACACAACTTTCTTTGAGGATTTGTGCAACATGCTGAAGCATGAAAAGGTGAGATTTATGGTTTCAGTTTAATTAGAAAGACTAAGTAGGAATTATTTTAAACTATGGGAAACGTCTGAATTAAACAAGCATACAAGTGCATCATGAGCAGTCGTGATGCCATCAATACTAATCTTATTTTGAGAAATTTAGAAAAACAACTTTCTAATCAACAATACTTAATTATTCTTTAAAGGTATGGTAAACCTGATCAGTCAAACAGCCATTTTAATTTCAAAGTTTAATGATGCGTGACAAACCTTTGAATTGACGAAATTTGATTTAAGATTACTTATACTATTAAGTCATTACATTTAATGTCTACAATCCAGCTAAATTTCCACCGGACAATAATTCAGTTAGTTGTATTTAAAAATGACTTTGCGCCAAAGATTTTCCATGTTTTTTTTTAAAAAAAATCTTGTTCGCCATGGAACTCTTACCTTGGAGCGAAATTTTTCACAAAACTACTATTTAAATGATCATTATGTAGGTCAATATTCTGTGGAAAAATGTGCGTTACTTAAATGTCAATCTCGCTATATATTTTTTCCAATTATAGGTAATCATTAATGCAGGTCCACGCCTATCCAAAGTACTAACATTTGGACCACCTCTTGCAAAATCCATGAAACTTGAATATGGCAGCTTGGAATGCGCTATCGAAATAGTAGACGATGTTGAGGATGCCATAAAGCATATTCACGAAAATGGAAGCGGTCACACAGATGTTATTATCACAGAGAATGGTAAGTTATACCCACTCTATTAATATTTTAAAAATATCATATGCTATAACTACAATATACAAAGTAAAATATATGTTTACAAATAATTCTACAATATATAAATTAATTAAAATGAACGTATAAGCTGGGAAATTCAATATGCTAAGTAGTTGTCATATTTGCAACCTATCTCAACATATCAGGAAAATTAACTTGCATTATTGCTAAACCACCAAATCCCAAAAAAAAATCGGAAAATGCAATGTTAGTTAATATTTATCCATGTTGTTTGGTTTCCATTGTTTGGCCAACACATAACTATAACGCAAAAGTTTTCATTTCCATAAAAATAATAAACCCAGAAAATTCAAAGACGGAAAATCGGAAGTCAGATTTACATGGTCCAGATACACGAACATTTTTGCCTATTCATATTACTATAATATTCGAAATAATTTTACTTTCAGTGACAACTGCACAGCATTTTCTAGGGCGAGTGGATAGCGCATGTGTTTTTCATAATTGCAGCACACGATTTGCAGATGGATATAGATTTGGGTTAGGTAAGTCATAAAAATGAATTATATTATCACTAATTTAACTAAATATAGGGAAATGAATGAAAACAATTGAGCTCGTTTCACAGGCTGTTATACAATTATTTTAATATTGCCTGTCTCCAAAAAATGAATCGGGGATTCAAAAATAATTACAGGAAGCTACTGTATGTTTTCACACAGCTGTTTTATAGTTAAGATGTCACTCTGACATATATTAAAATACATTAATATTGTGGTAAAGGTAGGATTCAGATAACCTTTATTTGACACATTAACACGTTTTATACATCATATGACAGCTACTGTTGCAATGTTTTAGGTCAGATTCCACTACTGTACCTATTTACATTTATTAACAACAAGTACTGCATAATCTACATTCATTTTCAGTGGCGTCTAAAATGGCGTCATTGTTCAAAGTTTTCCATAACTGTACCCAAATTGGTAATTTTGGTAAACACTGCCGTGTTTAACATCAAAATATTTCATATAAAATTAACAAACTTTTATTGGATATTTCAATAGTGAATAATGAATCAACATTGTCATCAACATAAAATTGAAATTTAGAAGATATTGTAACACATACAGTATTCCCAGGAAATTAACGCGCTTTAAATTTTTTAATTTTTAATAAATTTTAGGAGCAGAAGTTGGAATCAGCACTACAAGAATTCATGCTCGCGGACCAGTAGGTGTAGAAGGACTTCTAACGACAAAGTGGGTACTTCACGGACATGGCAATGCGGTTGCTGACTTTTCTGATAAAGGAACAATGAAATACATTCACGAGCAAATCGCCACTGCCTCGTCGTGACCCATTGTGTATGACATGCCACACTTTGGGCACATTTCACTAACAGTATGCCAATGTCTATTGGCATGTTGGGATGTAAAAATTAAAGTTTGGTGTAGGATATCAACTTATTTAACTGTATCTTAAAATATTTTTTTTTCATAATCAGCGCCATTGTTTCAAAAAACATCATTTTATTGTAATAAAAAAGTAATTTTACAGGATATTTGTTTGCTTCTATCAATGCAAAAAATAATGAATCATAAACTGGCTTCTTAATCTGGATTAGAAGATGTAAAATTTATTGACCACAGTCATATTATATAGGTTATGATAGGTTGGCTAGTTAATGAACCGCACAACTATTAGCCAATTCAAAGTCAGGATAGCAAATAAAGGACAGGAACATGTCGAATGATTTTTAGAGGAACTATCCAGGCATTTTACTAGAAGCGACTTTGGAAAAGCATGAATTAGAAAAAAAAAGCAAGCCGGGAGTCACCCAAATGTCGGAAGGAGAGTTTTATCACTTGACTAACCATGCTACATGGTCAGGAATCAGGATAGGGAAATTAAAGCAAAAGTACATATTAATTTTATAAATAAAATGAGAAAAGTTGGACAGGTGACCTGTACCATTAATTGTTGTCTAAAACGTTAAAAGAAAGCCAATAAACTTCAAACCAATCTAAATTGTAATACACCGAACATCCTAATTTAATTTTTTTTAAATTGTAAGGGTGAATGATAATTCTAACGACAGAATTTGCGAATACTAAAACAAAACAGTTAACGCATATTGTAAAACTTGAAGAAAAAAAAATAGAAATAACATGGGAAAAATACCGAAGCAACAACAACAAAAGCACAAAAAATCACGCGAAGTTATTTGTATTTTCCTACGATATGTCTATCACAAAAATGCACTGCATATGTACTTTGGCCAAACCTATAACACCACAACAGCGATCGATACACTATCGCATTCTGTTTCTTTTATTCAGTCTTGCAAAAAAAACTGAGCATTTCTTTGTTTCCTCTCCTGAATAGCTTAATCAGGCAAGAAATTTCTGAAATTTACTTGCATAGCTTGAATTCGCAAGTTGTTGATAAAACCTTTTTTTCTCCAGTGGCGAATTGACGTAAATAAGCAATGCAATCTCCGATATTTTTCCAGACAAATTTTAAATCACCAACATTTTAACCTCTACTGCTGCTTCTGCGAAACTTAATACATGAGGTGAATGTTAAATAAGGTGATAGTCAAGTGTTCTTCCAATGTTTATGTTGGTGTATTTGATTAAAAAATGTAACGGCGACTAAAACAATGTCGACAAACGTTATTTGTAGTAAAGTGCTGTACAACACATGCACTTTAGTCCAACAATTCTTTGTGTTATACTCAACTGATACATGTATACTGTAATGTACGCATTGTGATATGCGTATCTATTTCAAAATAAAGTAGGTGTCATAACTTCCGGAAAATGTTTTATACAATGAGAACACGAGCTGAGAGCATCTAATTGTTAGCGGATTCATTGGATCAAGCATCTTCTTATGTGCTTTATGAGTATGTGTATCAACTTTAAAAAAGTACGGGCTAACATTGTGATTTTGATGATAACCGTAAACAAGCATTTCTTTCAAGAAGTCATAAAATAAACTCTTAAATGGCTTTCCGCTTGATAACTTTTCAAAAAATCAATAATATTCAACTATCGGTAGGCAAAAAGAACTTAGCTGCATTATGCTTCTACTTTGTTGATGAAGTATGCACAAAGCTCTTGATAATGCGAGTATGTCATCAATTTCCTTCTACTACCCATCAGACTAATTGAAATGCAAAGTGCCATGGTCGAATATTTCAATAGAGTACACTTGCTCTTCTACTCTGTTCCCCAGTGTAAATGTGGCCTCCGAACTTAAAACAATTGTTACATCCATAACGCCAATGTTTAAGTTGTTCTCATACTACAGTTGTGGCTTAATTTCATTTTGAACACTAGCCCCTGGCCTTCTAGAAAAGCCCTCGGAGAACCTCTTATATTGATTACATTTCTAATTACAAAACTGCTAGTAGATATTTTTCCCGTAAAATACTTGACAACAAAATTACTCTAGGATTAAAAATGCAGCTTGCTCGATTTTTCTTTAATTTAATTCATTATGAATGAAATTATGAATAAAACTGAACTTTACTGAAAAAATGAAATTATAAAATGATTCCCGCTCAACGCCATGTAAACTTATGCAACTTGCATATTTTCAAAAATCATATAATTGACTTTAAAATTTTAGTTATTTTAATATTTTATCACATCAACAATTCTGACAGTCCGGTGAAAGTTGTCTATGAAGCTAACAATTCTTCATATTTTCGGAGAAACGAGAATTCAGTTATTGTTTATTTCAAATATTAATGGTTTTTGTAGTCTTCAATCCAACCTGGATCAGCTGATCTCATCCGATGTTTTGTTGCTAAGTATTTCTGGGAATACCTCATATTCTCTGGTAAACACTAGCCCCTGGCCTTGTGGAAAAGCCCTCGGAGAACCTCTTATGTTGATTACATTTCTAATTACAAAACTGCTAGTAGATATTTTCCCCCTAAAATACTTGACAACAAAATTACTCTAGGCTTAAAAATGCAGCTTGCTCGATTTTTCTTTAATTTAATTCATTATGAATGAAAATATGAGTAAAACTGAACTCTACTGAAAAAATGAAATTATAAAATGATTCCCGCACAACGCCATGTAAACTTACGCAACTTGCATATTTTCAAAAATCATATAATTGACATTAAAATTTTAGTTATTTTAATATTTTATCACATCAACAATTCTGACAGTCCGGTGAAAGTTGTCTATGGAGCTAACAATTCTTCATATTTTCGGAGAAACGAGAATTCAGTTATTGTTTATTTCAAGTATTAATGGTTTTTGTAGTCTTCAATCCAACCTGGATCAGCTGACCTCATCCGGTGTTTTGTTGCTAAGTATTTCTGGGAATACCTCATATTCTCTGGTGCCACTGCAAATGAAGAAACCCTTCACAATGTTAACCATTTTCCAAAAATACAACTACAAATTATTGAAACATCTTTTCTGTTTTTTTTCCTTCAGTTTGCAAAATTGAAACCTCATAAAAACATCTTCGAATATTGTTCTACCAACTGTCTAAATCTGCTGTATGGATACATCCAAGTCAAGCTGGCAAAATGATACTTCCCCTATAGTAAGAAAGAAACGACTTTTATATAAAGGATTTTACCTAGCTCACACAGCAGCCTTTCTAAATTTGCAATTTTATATTCTCATTTGTAAAATCTTTTTTTCCGATCTGGAGGAAAGCATTGCCTGCAATCAATTCTGTTCCATACGATATAGGTCGAGGAATACAGCACTAACCATTTATCTGAATGAAGAAGTAAAAAAATAAGTACAATGTACTGCTCTTATTCGGTCATTGACAAATAGTTCAAATGAATTAATGGCGCCATGCAAAATACGATATTAAAGAGATCGAGCTGATGTCCAATCTTAAAATATAGCTTTGTTCCACTTTCTTGGCGACTGAATTTCTTATAATTATTTACAAATTTATTTTCTGCCAAATTTCTCGAGCAAAAAGGCTCACTTACGCTATATTATTTCAAGGAAACTGCAATAAAGACTAATGCTTTTCCGCAACGTCGCGCCGTATCTTAAATTCGTTCAGTCTCTTTACTTTTACAAACAACCATATAATTTTAAAAAATAAATCGTTTTGCAGAATCTTAAGTATACAGCTGTATACGGTACCTCGAAATTTGCCACGATTTTTCACTCCTTGTTGAACAGAGTATTAAATATTATCATCATAGATTTGACAATACTGTATATCAGCAAGGAAGAATTTTCTAAATCATTTATCTAAAAGACGTAATTTAGAAAACGTTTCTTAGAACATTAAACATTTTTAAATACTGATTTAAAAAAGCTACAAATTGTGTTCTTAATATAATAATTTCGTGTCGATTATCTTATGGCTAGCCAAAGTCATTTCTTCTACAATTTGTTAAACCTGATGTTAAATAACCATTGCTTATGCCTTATTTAAACGTGCATTTTAATGGTTAGGGAGTAACAATAACAAATCAACAAACTAACCAATAAATAAAAATTAAATAGATACATAAATATATATATGAAAACGACAATAAATGCCAGAACTGGGTTGAGACCCTTTAGTGCACTTCTTCTTACAGTTTAAGGCAATAATGGCTACATGTATCGCCATTTTCAGTGGTGATGCAGGGGAATGTCCATATGCTCACTGTCATCACTGCTATTGCAAACTAGGCTAAATTGCAATTGAAACAAAAAAAAATGTTCATTTTAGACATTCAGTATGCATGTACAGTATATAAACTTGCTCGATTCTAAATAGGTCCGTATGGGTGATTGAAAGGTTTGGACAATCTCGACACGATTTCTGGTCTTACACTTCAGTAAAGATATGACTCGATACAGAGAAGCTGTAGTCGAAGACTACAGGGCGAAGCCCCTGTTTAAAATACAGCTTTCTCAGCACATTGCACATTTTGGCAAATTTCCATGCCGACCCTCGATTGCACATACAAAGAAGCAAACCGCCTTCCTTCGTATTTTTATTCGTATAGTAAGTTATATGCATTTTTTGTGGTATTTGAAAAGGCCTTTTCCTTGCTTTTGAGAATGTGTATCCATATGAAAGCACAGTTTACTCTGGCAAAACTGTGATAAATTTCAAACGCAAACATCCCTAGAAATGTAGTGGTATTCCATTTCGCAGCTTTTATATTTTCCGACTATATCTTTACAGCGTGTTAGTGCTTGCTTTGCATATCTAATATCCGTGCATATCCATGCGAATAGAAGCTCGCATGGGGCGTTCGTACTGAAGGAGAAAAGGCTCGCGGCTGCATCCAATTTATTGTAAATTGAGGTCTTTAGATCGAAATGCATATGGAGCAATGATAACAATTTATCGACCAGAGCTGCACCACGTGTATCAATTTTATTGAATTGCTAGCACTCTCGTGTCAACAGCTTCAGGTCAGCAATGCTCGTTGGAAATGTAAACTAAACACTTCATTAAAATGTGCACACTTTCACCTACATTGCGCGTGAAAACACCGCAGGATGACACACGCGAGATGAACTGCAGCCGCATTTTTGGTATTTCCAATTAAAACAACAAGCGCCATCTTGATTTTAAAAAAAGATGACTTAATTCGATTTCTTTACTGGATGTCTCGATTAGAGTGATAATTTTCAAAAGATTTCCATTTTTGGAGTTTCAATTTCAATTTGTTCTTTATTAATGGTAAGATTATCGTCTGCACTCTGCAGCTTCCAAATAAAAATCTCATTAATACTGCCATTTGGCAGTATTAATTTTCCTTATTAGCAAAAAACCAGACATGTGCACGCGAATTATTTGAAATTCAATTAGTACGAATCTCATCCTCCATAGTTTCATTGCGTGGAGATCAGAAGCGACACTGTAGTATTTGCAACTTATTAATAGCAAAATAGCCTTCGTGATGCAGTCATCTTTAGAGACGTGGAATGATGAAACCTGCCAATCTTATTAGAAGGGGAAAATTAAGAGCGTATTAGCCTGCTTGCCTTTCATTCAATATTGAACAAATGAATTTCCCCCAAGAGCCATTTATCAAAACATCATTAGTATGCGCGCTGATGCTGCTAATACGCACTCTGATATAGCCATTATGTTAAGCATTGAAGACGATGCAAATGGTGCAAAGCTCTTATTGTCTTCCTTCATTAGGCCAATAAGTCATGATATGATAAGGTTGACTGCCGAATAGTTAACCGAAAGTGAAGGAACCGAGCATTAGTGGAGGTTTCTTAAGGTGCTAATAATGCACCTTTCTACTTTCAAGGAAAAAGCTGTAAATATAAATACACGTAAATTAGGCTACAATTAATAAATGTGCTTTCAAATTTAATTTAACTTTAGCACGGATACCTTTAAAAGAACAGATTGTATACAAAATGTGACTTTTTATGTGTTCAGTTGGCACTTATATCAAGAAAGGCTTATACTGAACCATTACACTATCCATATGATCCACGCTAGGAAACAGTACTGAAAAGTAGGAAAAATATTAGATAAATCCCTAGTCACCCAAAGATGAATTCGAAAGAGAAATGGTGGTGTCAGGAACCCTTCTGTCAATTAGGCGTTGGATAAGTGACAATTTCTAATATTTTTAATTTTTTAAGTACATGACACATTGAAACACGCGCTAAAGTTAGAAGACTTAAATAGTAGATAATATATCACTACAGGCCCTATATACATGTACAGGTATACATATACCGCCTAATATACATGAATACTTGAAAATTGGACGCAGCTAGCGGAAAATTAGTTTTCGAATGACTTGTTGCATCAACCAAGTCAAATGTCTCGTATCTTGTAAGATAGGACTTCCGAGTGGTAACTTTAGTTCTAAACTGCCTTCACCGAACAGTTACAACTTAAATCGTTAAGAAGTGAAGGGAGAAAAAAAATTAATTTTCTAAAAGGGGCAAAGTCACTTGTCTTTCAACATGGGCGAAGCACGAAGAGACGCAGGAAAGGAAGGGGGCTTCGCCCCATTACAGTTGCTAAAACCAAATATTACTTTTTAAGTAAAATTTGACTTTTTCTCATCCGGCACGATCATAACTATAGTTGACACTAACATTATTTATTCGCAAATTACGTTGAACAAAATGTAAAAATGAGGGGTGATGAATAGGAAACACGTGAATTTAAGGATGAGGTCAACAAACTTACATGCAGAAACGAAAGACGAGTTAAAAATGGAGAACAACTGAAGCATGTGATCTAAGGATGTTTTCAACGTTGCTTTCCAAACATGTTTCCAATGTCTTCATAGCACTGGCAAGATTTTTGCTCATTGAAAGAATCAGCCTTCAAAACTACCTATAACAGCTTAATTTTCCCTGATCGAAACAAGTTGTCCCGTAAATCGCAATGAAGGACCGAGTGGTATGAATGAAATCTGTTTTGAAGATAGAATCTGCCCTCAAGAGACTTTCAATCTCGAGATTGAGTGGCGGCATTTCCACCGATCGAAAGGCTGGAACTAAAAACTAACTATAAAAAAGCTGTTTTCAAACTTTCAAGTCTTTTAGTGTCATCAATTTAGTCATTCAATCTAAACCTTCCAA
This sequence comes from Ommatoiulus sabulosus, assembly GCA_034697705.1. Lineage (NCBI taxonomy): Eukaryota > Metazoa > Arthropoda > Diplopoda > Julida > Julidae > Ommatoiulus > Ommatoiulus sabulosus. The sequence goes on along the minus strand of JAQGAO010000522.1, from coordinate 8,284 downwards.
CTAAAGTGGTTGATGAACCACGAGGCGCTGCTACCTGCGAATTTCCTTCCATATTGCGCTCTGCATGCAGCATCGGAATATGAACCCAAACCTGGAGCTTCTTAATGGCATATAAAGAAACTGCACTCCCATCTGCAGAACAGGATAGTCCATGCAGAAAGTATCACCCACATCTGATACCGATTTTTTTTCTTCAGATTAAATGCGGGGGTGAAGGCAAGCTCCCATCCTCATTCTGGCTGCACTAACAAATCTGATTCAAAAAATACAAAGTATACCCAGACTGAATCGCTAACTTGCACCGGGTATTGTCTCTTGTTGCGCATTTTTTTTTTTAGGATAAAGCATTCAAGTTTTTTTTCCGAATTGGCGGAGTATATGTTTGTACGTTGAATAAAGTAGCTTCCACTCTCGTGGTCTTAAGCTGCATTCATTCGCTTCGAAATAGATGCGCAGGAATAAAGAAAGTGATCGCATCAAATATGCATCAAGGCTTTTAATGAAAAAAGAATATATAGGAATAGCCAGATGTGCAATTTCCTCTCGCGTTTATTTAAAATACCGTTTTTATACAAATTCAAAACCGAGGTGGAAGTCTTGAGAAAAGTATATTTGGGGAAATGTACATTAATATGGAAAAATGTACGAGTTCTGTAGAAAGGAACAATTAATTATAAAAAAGTAACTTTTTGAAAAATACTTATAATTACGTACATGTAAACAGTAGCGATTGAATTTCACCGACCAGAACTGACCTAATGAAGCCTATTAAAGATGACTTTTGATAAGCTTTTCAACTGACGCAGATTGGTCTAAAAATCAACGCTGTCGTGGAGGGTATAAGATTGGGACAAATTATTATAATGACGTGCTTTAGTTGTCCACATTTTAAACCCACCTCCCTCCCTCTTGGTACTTTTTAGTGTTGTTATTAGACTTACCACCCAAAAATGAGGGGGATAAGTATCTAAGACAAATGTTTGTTTCGGCATTTGTTGCAGGCTGATAACCGCCTCCTATTTTCTATACGCTTCAATTTTATGGATGACCCCTTTCCAAAATCTTTCTAAGTTTGCCCACCCTAGATTTTCGCTGGTTGTAACTGCTCGGCGAAGGGTGTAACTTTGACGGTATCACTCTCATGCTTTGTTAAGTTTTATCTCTTCTCCGATGTAGCAAGCAGAAGGCAAGCTTATTTTCAACCAAAATTCATAAGGACACGTTGGTGCGAGTGACGTTCAATTAACCCCTCATTATGCGAGGAATGTCTATTCTGTGAGAAATTTCTCACAAGTCGTGCATGAAGATCTTGGCCAGGAGCAGTTTGTTTGATGCAGAATACTGTATATACAGTATATAATGCACCGTTTACAATTACCAGTTCTTAATTTCAACAACAACAAAACTCGCAGTGGAGAAGTTCCTAATATACACGTACAGTATATTTGGCGAATATTTAAAATAATATAGTCTTGCTAAATTCTCAATCAATTTTAATTCAATGGCAATACAAATATTTTGCAAATAACACATTGATGACATCAATAATTAAGAATTAATGACAATTACTGCAAAAGTCGCTTATAAAACGATTAAATGAGTGAATAATCCTGCAGGTTTAAACTAATATAATTATAGAAAACAAAATTTAGCGAAAAATTTCTAAATCGTCGATTGCTACACGCAGCTTCGTTAACTAACGAGGTTAACTAATCATTTCTTTGAAAATGATTTTCTTGGGGCAATGCGTACCAAATGAAATTCACCATCATTAGATTAAAGCAGCAGTCGTTTCTGTGTGTTTCGTACAAATTATTAGCGGTAGTTATGGTTGGAAGTTATTAAGCAAAGAGTGCATGGGTGTATATAAAAGAACGGTACTTAATGTAATATCGTAATAAAGTTATAAAACTACGCCCAGATACCAGCAAAATCACTTCCAGTTCAGCTAACTTAATACAAAATCTATCGATTTTTTCAAGTACATGTATAGAGATTTTTTTTCAAGTTTCTCTTATCTTAATTATTCAACGTAGACAAGACATTTACTCGATAGATTTCACAACATGGAGATCTGCCGGTAACCAATTGCATGCTTGTCAATAAACTTAATAAAAAGAAGAGCATTCGTATACTCGTAAATTTATCTGCAAGAAATGCTCGGAAAGCTTGAAATGAAATAAACCTTTTCCATAAATGTTGAGGCAGTTCGAATGCCCCATTAATTTCGTGAAAGATGGCCTGCGCTAAGTAGTCTGAAATTACAATAAATAATGTGCTAATGTTATTACGTCGTAGTAGATTTCTAATTCACGCAAGAGATGGCGCTCAAGGAGCAATAATCTACGCTTAAATGGACGTACAGTATATATACTTGTATAATTAAAAAGCTAAATGATTAATGGAAAATTCGATTAGTAGCACTTATAAAATAATTCGAAAATAAACGCGACATTTATATTTGGTAAGTGCATGTGACAAACTCCAAATTATCCTATTCCAATCAATAATAATAATAATAAATTTGATAGATTAGATAATCGATCAAGTTTTTGATTTCAAGTTCATGGAATAAATATTTTGATAGCATGCATGCATGCATGCACATTTACATATGTACAGAACATCATATATAAATTTCAGGAATTTGGCGCTGCGAAGTAGGCCTACGTGGAAGGAAACGATTTACCATTTCTTGGTAATTGTATCCTCCAAAAGCACAAAAAATCTGATACGATGCGCGGCCGGGAAAATGTCATAAAGGGACGAAAATTGGTATACCATGTACGCCTCCCGTTATGCCATCCTTTCAAATTTTAGGAACGCAATCTGATGTAAGGATGAATACATTACCCATAGGCGCACACTTTTTTGGAATAATTTACCAAATAGCATCGTTTCCAACCTGAAAAAAAAAACATTTGGAAACGTTTTCCGAAAATAATGACGTATTTGGACTGTCCCAGTTTTACGGGAAAACGTTTCCACTTCACTTCGATGGCTTTCTGAATTGAAAAGATAGAAAGCTTTCCATGTTTTTCAGAAGACCAATTCTGGTGGAAAGTCCTTCGCACGGCGTTATAAAAACATTTTAGCATTAAGAAAAGTAAGAGTGTTATCCAAAAAATGCTTCCGCACATTTCTGAAAGTTGACGTTTCACAGTTGTCCAGGTTAGCTGAGGCTAATGAGGTTAGCTTTTACCAAAATCCTTTAAGAGTGCACTCATTATTATTTATTTTCCAAGCAATGGTAATGTGACTCTACTTTATAATCCATTAATGTTCACTGCAGTTTTCTTGCGAGTCTGTTGTATACTAAAGATTGGACGTTATTTTGTAACGGTCCATGAAACAGAAAATATATTACTGTTTACGACAGGTTGCACCCAGAAATTTAAATGCTTTCGATCAGCTTTGAACGTTAATTAAGATAATCAACACTTTATTGGTAATGACGAAAATTCGGAGTTTGACCAGTGATACAGAATAAGCTATATGTTGACACGGCCTAAGTGTGCTTTGATCACACCCTCATCAAAGTAAACTTTCAAAGTAAGTTCACGCGGCAATTCACTGCAAAGTATACTGTGTTCACTTTGATAATCATTCAAGATGGCAGAATTGGTTTGGCCCCGTATAAATGTGGTCGTGGATATAAATTGAAGGTGCTTGAAAGTGAGAAGAAACGACAAGAAAAGATGTAAAAGAAACCCTGGACCCAAGCATGGATGCTTAGACATGACAGGGTTCCCCCAGACCTGGAAAACCTACAAAAGTCAGAGAATTCGAAAATCTCTGGAAACGTCAGGAAAGAATGACCTTTTAAAAAAGTCAGGGAAATTCAACGTATGTGAAACAATTGTGGAAACAATTAATGTTTCCATGTGATTAGCTCATGTCTATTTGCAATATTTTAAAATTTTCCAGTGTAAATTTGCAAAATTCTCACCTATATTTCAGAGGAGAATTTTTCAATATTTTCAACTATTTTCGAGGACAAACTTTCAAAATTCTCAACCTTTTGAGAATACATGCAGTTTCCTGTACCTATTTTACAATATTGTGGATAACATTGGCATAAACTAATTTTGACACTGTCATTGGTCAGGGAAATTTGTTTAAAAACCTGGAAACTTCAGGGAAGTTTAAAATGAAATTTGTTTTTCGTGAGGAACGTGGAGCTTCATTCAATTTCCTTGGTGAAGTAGAGTCTGAGGATACGGGAACATTCTATAACACTTCCTCGGCCTCACACAATTCCATGAACCTTACATTTTCGCTCCCTGGCCATTTTTTGGTGTGCGTTGGTTTCCTTGAGCCTGACGCGCCGCTTGTTTTTCAGTTGACGCCATTTTGAATGTCATCAAAACTTCTCTCTGGACAAAAAAGTTGGCCGCTATCCTAGTCAACTTTGATGATCTTTTTTGACAAAATGTACTTTGACTAGGTGTTAATTGCCACGATGAAAGTAGGAATTCAAAGTCTACTTTGTCAAAGTACACTTTACCCGTGTCAATCTATAACACTTGGATGGAAACGGTTTTTCTTCATAAATTTGAAATGATTTATCCGATTTTCCTGACAGAATAAATTTTCATACTTTGTGAGAACCTGCCCCCGATCCAGGGCAGGGAATAAGATCAGCTCGTTCCATCAAGGGGATCAATCCCCACAATTATCCACACAGGCATCTCCACATAGTGGCACAAACGTTTATTCACTGGTAACTTTAGTTAACTATAACATCAGCCATATAAAAGTCTTTCTCAACTTTTTTACCCCTGCGGACCGGTAAAAGTTGGAAAATATTTTTCAGACATTTAAGGTAGAAATACAAACCATTATTTAGAGTATATAGGTTTTTGTTAGTGAGTTTAAAATCAAATATCATGAAACGAACATTAAAAACGTATATAAAATAATCAAAAACCGGGCAGACGTCCGAGCATTTTCGCGGACCGGCGGTTGAGAAACACTTGATTTAGCAGAAACAATGACGTCGTTTTTACTAAATATAGCTCTCATTTTACTCTACTTAATACGGTCAGATTTTTAAGATGTGTCACTTCTGAAGCGGGAATGCGATGTAATCGATCAAGGTGGTTTGTCTGACACCCAATGCCCGCGCGGGTGCCGGGTGGGGCTCGGTGCGTCTTAAAAGATGCATTTCTATAACCAGCTTAATGACTGGCATTCTCCGAAAAGCCTATACCCGCATTTCACATTTAAAACTCCTTTATTAGACCACAAACTGAAATCGAGGGAAATTTGTTTCGAAAATGCCTCGAATTTAGCCTAAAATGAGAGTGGCAACTGAAAAAAAAAGATCTCAAATGCTCCCCCGGGGCGTTACTTTTCCACGAAATATCAAGTACTTAATGAAATTCAGGAATCCATCTGTTTTATTTTTAATATAAAAGAGGTGGATACATAGTGGATACGTTTAAAAAAAGGCGAATTTGCCGGATGAGATGAGTGTTACGCGATGATGCGTCTTCCCTTTAATAACGCCAGATCCCCCACCAGGGGCTTACGAAATAATGATGCAAATGCGAAAAAGCTTTTCGCCATTCCGGAATAAAAAATTGATGAATGCTGCGCCGCGTGACGTCAAGCCATTAATCCGTGAAATTAGCAGGGAGCCTTGCAAATTATAATTACTAGGCGCCCACTGAAAATGGACATAATCGCTGGGAAAAACGCCCGCCCGCTCACTTAACTTATGGACAGCCCCAGTTTGAAATTGCCTATATCCGAGGTACTCTTCCTCTAAAAAAAAGATAAATTGGTTACAACCCTAAATAAATAAAACACGACCATAAACGGGCGTTTCGGCACCCATGCGCCTTTCTTCAAGTTTATTCTGCTGATCGAAAAATTATAATTAGGTTTACATCATCAAAAGTTATTACAGAAATTTTTTAATCTTTATCATGTTTAGTGTAATTTGTATTAGTTTGATCGATTTTACTGCCCGTTTTTTGCACCCTCGCTATACACTACCCCTTTGTTCACTTAGTCTGTTTATGCATTTCTCTGCTGTGCATTGTTTACATTACATTTTTGAATTTAGATGATTTTGATGATGTAAACCTTATTATATGTTTTCGATTAGCAGAATAAACTTAAAGAAAGGCACATGGGTGCCGAAACGTCGTTTTCCTGTAAAACGTTTATGGTCGTGTTTTATTTATTTACGGTTATTGTCTCCGACCACTTGATGTCCAAGATGTTTATTAAATTGGTTACAACACACGTTTTAAACAACGGAGTCTCATTAAAAAAAAATGAAAATTTACATTAACCAAAGGTTGTTTTTATTGCAAAACGAAAAGAAAATCGGACCACTTGAAAACAACTACTTTATATCACGTGAAAAGAATGTTGCTTTACATCCGGCGAAAAATATATATTTGTGGCAGTGGGCGAAAAGTTGCCCAATGAAGCGCCTTTGCTATAGTGGTATGGGGGCGCTGCGGTCATGATTTGTTCATTAGGCCTACTTCGTCGCTTCAGAAGTCGCTATCGGTAAGTACAGCCCGGACACCTTTGCCCGGGTTTCACGGCCAGTTTTACATAAAGAAAAAAAATTCTTTACACGAGTCGAACAATAAAATGTCTTTACATGAGGTTAAAAACGAAATTTCTTTAATCCAGTAAATTGTATGTATACGAGGGTAATGAAATTTCGTTTAATAAGTTGACAAACATTCGGTGCAGAATAATCATTGAGCAGTACAATTCCGCATAGTACATGTATAACAACTTTGATAAATAATAACATTTCGTTTAAAGATGAATGGTTGCATCTTCGAAAATTCTTTCTTATCCACTGAAAAATGTGATTTCATTAAACAATTTGATCAATTGAGCTTCGTTAAATCCGATATCATAAAATGTGGAAGTATCCAGCGGTGAATGAATTGGGCTTCGTCAGATCCATTACGTGTAGAAAGCATGTCGTCATTGCCACCCGGATACAGCGAGGTATCCGATTCCAATACAAAGTTCCGATACGGTCCTCCCGCCGGCCATTTGCAAAAGCTAATGACGCCGAGCTTCACTTCCGGTTATTCGTTTAATTAAATCGCTAGTTTCCCGTTATGAATAGTTAATCACGGCGAAGCTGGGGAGACCTGACATCAATGATAAGGGGGGAGGGGGGGGGGGTGATGAGGTGGCAAGAAATTAACTATAGAGACTCCAACTAATTCCATCGGGATTGTTTACCCAGCACCAGTTAATCACTATTTAATGTTTACTTCGAAACGGGCTAATTAAATATTAAGCTAATTTGAAATTCGGTTCGCTCCCTCAGGTGTGTTGCGCGCACGAAGACGCAGCATTAATTAAGACGAGCGTCACTCGCCTCGACGAACTCGTAGCCAAACTTTCGTAGATCCAACAAGTGTCCTAAACCCGGATTATAGTAATCAGGGGAGCGATGTTGCGTACGTACTCTTATTCAATTAACATCACATACACGTAAAGGTCAAATCAAGGTGAATTTTATTTAATGAAGGGCGGCGAACAGACATTTTTATCCAGCTGCGTTTGCCAATCTTTACACATCAGACAGCGGGTTTGGTTTGATAATTGTAACAAATATGGACAATTGGATGAGTCCACTGACTATGTACATTTCTACTATCATTCATTCGATCGTTCGTGCGAGCAGCACGAAAACCAACCAATGACGAGTCAGCGCGTGAGAATTTTCAAAACTGCCTAAAACCATTCGAAATAGGCAGCCATCTTAGGAGGTTGAAGGTGGGAGTCCAATTGTGAGTGTATGGGGCTACCTTTTTAATAAGAAGTTTCATGAGGATTGTTGCCAATAATTTTAAAAATTCCATACCAGAAGAAGTGTTAATGCGCTAAGGAGTTCAAACCCATTCTGGGATTTCACTGCACATGTACAATTTATATTATACTAGCTGGTTATGAACGAACCAAAAAACATACGGAGCCCCGTAACGGAAGATTTTTTTTTCGTTTTGTACGCGTTTTGCGTCATCACGTACAAAACGAAAAACAAAAAAAGTAATCTTCCACTACGGGGCTCCGTATAACCTCGGCCCCGAAACCAGGCATGCATCAATCCATCCATCCACAACGCCATAAGCATACAGCTTTTCTTTATACAGGGTGTCCAGTTCCGCACTGTACATGCAGGTGTATATGGGTGTGTAGAGGGTCCCAAAGGGAGTCATTTGAGATAGGGAACCTATGGGCGCAGACGTCAAATAACGAAGATAATGGCGATTTACAGTGTAATTGTATC
>JAQGAO010000521.1:0-32986 GCA_034697705.1 Ommatoiulus sabulosus | reverse complement strand
TTGTTCGGGAACTACTTTTTGAGGGCGTGAGTGAGCAGCGGTGAGTCACCGCGCGGTGGTGAGGCCGTAGCGTCACGTGGCCTAGTCCAATCATTGACGGAAACTCTAGGATATTGCCTTTTAAGGGAATGCATGGGAGCATTAAGTCCTGGGATTATGCTGGTTGGGATGGGGACAGCTGGGTTGGACCGAAATCTCGTCACTGCGCAGTTGCGTTAAAAATACGCGCAACGAGGTTCTTTCGAAATTTTTCCAACATAATCCAGAATGGCATTTCCTCAAATTTTCGCAAATTCTTTGTTGCTCATCTCCGATATGCCCTACCGTCACGCTTGCCTGCTTCGCTGCCAGTAGTTAAATTGAGCCACTTATCCTCCAAGAAAAAAACGTTAATTTTTGATAAAGCTGACAATAAAAACAGCTGAATAAAAAGAGAAATTTAAAGTGTTTCCAAAAAGATTCAATAATAAAATGTTACTTGGACAGGCGAACTTCATATTTATCAAAAAGTTAGAATTAGTCATTTTATCTATTGAAAGAAAATTATAATTTTCCAAAAATGTAAAAGCAATAAGTAAGAGTCAACATTTTATAAAATTGGAAATTGTAAAAACGGCTGCATGTTTTCAAAAATTAAAACACGAAAAGTATTATTGATTACATACAAGTATTCACGAACAGAAATCTTTATATCCAATAATGACTCAATTCCAAAAACAAAATTCCAAAGCTAAATGAGAAGACCAGGTTACCAAGAGTTTTTACCATTATCCTCCATGAAAAAACATAAGATCATTAAAAAAGATACCAATACGCCCCACCTTTTTTTTAAATGCAATGAACAAAAAAAATCCCTCGAAATTTTATCTAAATAAATCCACACGAACGCTGTTTATCCATGCAAAATTATAGCAAAAGGTAACTAATGGAAAACATTCAAATATATATATATATAAAAAAAGTGAATCAATTTGAGCAAATTGTCTAAAAAACTGAATAAAAAAACCATCCCAGTTCCATGAAATGGCAGCAGTTTTAAAAAATACAAAGAATAATAAATCAAAATTTCCACATTTTCGTCTGATGATAATGGAGATAAACTGAGTAAGCTTACACATCATTTTATCTAAGCAACGTAACGTCACTTTTGAATAATATTAATTAGAGATAAAATTCCGATAAAAATAAAACATGGTGTTTCCAGAAACGAAACAAGAAAAATATCATTATTGTAAACAATGAATCAAGTTCCATAGATGCTTATAAAAATGAAAATCCAACGTTTTAAGAAATAAATAAATAAATAAAAACTAAACAGTTTCCAAAACACAGAAATAATCATTATATTTTGTTCTTACCACTTTAAATATATAAAACATTGAAACGATTGTTTTCGGAAATGACAACAAGAACAAAAAATGCTAAAAGTTTTTTTTGTTTATTTTGACGTTCTAGATTTTTTGTTATCATAGAGCATTCTAAAAAAACAAAGCATTCTAAATCGATATTTGAATGCTAAAGACGAAATGATTTTTCAGTTTTAAAAAATACTTTAAAAACGCTTCAATATTTCAAAAACAACTTTTCTCTAAAAACCCAACTACGTTTCCAGTGGCCAGAATAACGAGATTCATTTCAGAAAAAAATACTAAATAATAAAAACGCCATTTTCCCCAAAAAATGTTAATAAAAGTCGAGAATTCATCCATTAATTTTTTGTTAATAACATAAACGAAGTTTTGAGAAACAATCACTTTTGAACACCACTACTGTCCACCAGGATATTCAAACCAGCAACACGTTATCAAACAATGGCCCATCGTTTATTGAACGCTTGTTCTGAAAAACAACGTTGAAACTTGAAAGCGCAAGCATGAAATAATCATTCGATGACCTATTAGGTAGCGATAGATCACATTAAGCTGCCATAATCTCCTTTACGAATTGTTCCATATCGCCATAAATGGTTTGTGTTAGCGATAATATCATTTGTGGTAACAGCGGCCGGATTTACAGTGTACACTCATTTCGATTCTAAAAAATGTTTCCCAATGTTGAAGATAGAGGAAACCGTTTTTTAGGATAACACGCTCAAAAAACCCGTCCCTATCGAATATTTGCGATGACAATGAACGAAATACAAAAGTGGAACAATGGAAAGCATGTTTAATGTCAATGTCACACACTGAGCAGCATACAGCGCAATCTATAGAGCTAGGCGTGCTGAAATGCGCTGCCATTTGGAATGTTTATGTGCATTCTATGACATACTACAGAACGCTTCTGTGGATGTCCCAACGAGAGAGACGCCTTTGATAAACCAGTTAACGTTGTCAACGAGCAACCGACAGAAAAATATAACATTTGTCAGAAAATCGAGGAATAGTTAGCGATTCTCAAGTCGTGCGAAAAAGCTTCCGAGAAAACGCATAACACTAGTCGTTTCTTCGGCATAGCAACCAATTTTGCGGATGTTTAAACTAGAAAATGGGAAATTTCTATAAAATTTTGATAAAATGGTGCTTTCCTTGAAGTACCATGCTCACAGAAAATTTTGAGACCAGTTGGAAATTTCATCAACATTTTTGCAAAAATACATACAAAAAATTATTTTTCTGCAATTTTAGAGATTATACATTTAAAGGAAATGCTTGGCGTTGAATTGATTTTAAATTTTCTCCACAAATCCATTAGTGAATTTTGAACGAGCGATCGTTAAGCAAACAAAAAAATTATGTTAAAATGCATGTATTTTTTTCCATTGCAAGTCCTGACTTTAGGTTCAGCAGCCAAAATATAGCCGTTTCTTTTTTAAAGAAATACATGAAAAACAGGAAAATGCGATCCTTGATGCATGCTGAGCTTTATGTATGCAATTAGAAATACTTTAAAAGACGTATTAGAAGAAGAAAATATACATATATATATATGAAAACAGCTTTTCCATCATAGACTCTGCCATTAATATATTCATCCTCATTGCTTTCACTGTCCAAAATCTTTCAATAATGAGTGGAATAAACACATCAATTTTTTTTTGTAAAAAAAATATTTCTCATGCTTCGAAAAATACAGTAAATAAAGAGACTGAAATTTGCTAGAAGAAAAAAAAAATTGGACCTAATATATGCAGCGTTGCGTATGGGGCTACATTATGTGATCTTTTCGTTGAAACAAAAACTAATAGAACGTGCCTCGGCAATGCCTACGTGTAATTTTCGTCAGAATGAATGAAATGTCACGTGATATAAGTCTGATGACGAAATCTGCATAGCAGCATAAGGTTAGCGAATAAGTAGTAGGCTCAGTCTAAATAGGACGCTGTTGGCTTTGCTCAGACTCAAATTTACTTTTCTAAAGATTAGGTTCACTCGTTTTGACTGCAGTGGCAAAACAGAGCCAACATCAATCGCTTTGACTGCATTCATAAAAATATAAGAATACCAATTGAGCATATTTAGAAAACTGCACGAGAAGTTGAAATTCGTTTAATTGCAATGCCTGCACATGTTAAAAAACAAAGCAAATTCTTCCCTTTATGAACGTTATTTTGGTAACAAAATTTTGTCACCAGTTAGGTCCCTGTTAGATGCCAATACTGTAGACAACGTGTTTAAAACCGATAATAAAATTTTAGGTTGTTTTCTAAACATATTTTAACGTTGGACGCTTCTTTAGGGTTAGCAAACAACTTAAATAAATAAAGCAACTGGGGTTCAACAACATCGCAAAAATGCCATAAATCTGGAAAAATTTGAAATTGATAAGATGGGAATTTTGCCATTCTTATATAGCAAAATGCAATTATTTCAGAATACCTTAAGAAAACAATTTAATGACTTTTTTTTTCTACATCTGGGTGTAACGCATCAGGGATTTAGCGAGAATTCATTCTACATGAACACAAAAGTAAAGCCTTAGATGTAGCCTATATTTACTTTATAATAGGCAAAATATAATGTAATCAATATTTAATGCCAAAGATGTCATTTGAAAACTTGCAACAAGGTGTGCAGAGGAAATTTAATATAAATATGTAAAACGAAATTTTCTATTCGTCCAAAGGATGATTAAATATAAGTAAAATATAACTATAAAATAACATGAGGCAAAATAATAAACATTCACTTTCAGCTATTTGATTCAATGGGAAATTTTGCTGCTCAGATTCAAAGAATTTTTGATTTATTTCTGGCCAATCCAGAAATAAATCTTCCAAGATTAATTATAATTCTTAAATTTTCTGTAAAACAAATCTTAAAAAACTTTTAAATATTTAAAAACTTCATTCTTACATTAAGATTCTAGCCTACAAATGAAATTGCGAATCTCCATAATCTTTGGCTAAAATCTTTCTCGATTTTCATTGACGTTTTAAAAAAGCAAAATCTCTCATTATAATAATACTAACAAATATGTCATGTCACTCTTATCTCTGCCTCCATGATTTTCAAGAATAATTATAATGTGACTTCTTAGTTCGATATTGAGTTATGTACACACTAACCAACTCTGTGGTTCCATATTTACATTTTCCATAAGACTTATCAGGGGTCTCTAGGCCGTTGGCTGGCATAACTCATAACGAAATGCTCTAGTCAATGGCAGTAGAGATTCTCTCCTAAACTTATGATTGGTGTTTCTTTGTTTAGCTCTTCAAAACAGAACATTTGGTGGAATGAGCATTAATTTTACGCCAGGTACTCATGTATGCAGTGTATTGGCTAATAAATAAGTTACTTCTTTGGCGGCAGCATGTTTTTGGTGATCAAAATTCAATTGTCTAGAAAAAGTAAAAAAAGTATTTAAAAAAAATATATAAAAAATACAAATTGAGAAATTTTAAGCGTTGACAATTTTGTGAAATAAATGGGAGTTTGAAATAAATTCTGTACAGGGCTTGGCTTCACAGTCAAAAAATAAATATTAAGAATATAAAAACGAAAAAAAAGGTTCAACCTGCTTTCAGCACAATAATCGGATTGCACCATTATCTGCTCCTAGGAGCAGAAGGCGGTTCTGTGGCAGCACTGTAAGGCAGGTCAGAACACCCTTGAAGGTATCAGTTCGCAAACGAGTGCTGGAAAATGACGCCTGAAAAACCAAAGACTTGTTCTCAGCGTGCTTGTTATTTAAAAATAAATATTTTCTAAAATTATGCTTTAATACAGGATTGTCACACAATTGTGACAAAAAAAGTATTGAAAAAATTCTTTTTTTCCATGCAATGAAAAAATAAGTCAAACGGCAAAGAACTTTTAAGGAGAATATGTCAGTTCTCTAGGATCCTTAGAAAAACTGTTTCACTGAATATTCTCTCAATTAGTTATCTGAGAGAAAATGTGTTTGCCAGGTAGAAAATAAAAAGAGAACGTTAAGAAAATCGAGGAAAAATACTAATTTTTTTATACAATAGCAGTGTGAGTCAAATAAGAAAAGTGAGAGTTACCAAGAAAAATGAAAAGAATGCTAAAAACAGAGTTGAACAGAAAAATGGGTAATTGATACTAAAACAAACATAGTTAAGATATGACAATTATGTGACAAAATGTGAAGAGTAAAAAGTATATTATATAGTAGCGTTTTTATAAAAAAAAAATTATAAACAAAGCTCTACAAATTATATGTAAGGAAAGTAAGAATTCTAAAAATACATAACCACCAAAGTCTGAGAAAAGAAAGGAATAGAAAAACAAGAATTCATTTGAGACTATAACAAATTTACTATTTAAGTCTAACTACTTAATTATTTTTCTGACCACTTGAAGATGGCTATACTCCCATTCGACTATAAGCAATTACGAACCTTACAAGCACATCAAAAGTACTTATTTGCATTGAGTTACACTTACCTGGCTGTCAATCGACGTGTGAACCCCGATCCGGTTAGCTGTTGTTCCGCTGATCATTTCATTCTTGTAAAAATTGAAGCAGTGCACAGGTTCAGTTGGCCCTAAATAAAAACCGTAATTAAAAACAGGAGAAATTACTTGATCATAGTTTTCAAGTCGGTCATGCTTACCTCTCAAGTAGCATCTTAACTTGCCATCATCTGCGTTCCACACTGAGACGCACTGGTCTAATGATGACGTCACAAATGTGCTGCTGTTGAACGCCTTAATCTTGAAGGCAAATACGAGAAATGAAATTCCAGAACACTGGGGAGAATGGAAAGTCAAACCAGCAATTGACCTACCTGAAGTACCTCCCCTTCATGGCCTTTGAATGTGCTGCTCATGAGCCCAGTCCTTGCATCAAGGATGGATATGATACCGGAAGAGTGGCCCACCGCCACCCAGAGGCCGTTTGGACTCACAGCAAGACATCGGATGAGGCCTAGAGCCATATAACCAAAATTTGGCCAAAACAATCAAACAAGTTTGAAAACAATTACGATAAAAACTGCGGAAATTTCTAATTTTGTATGGAGGACTCACCATAGATAGGTTAAAGTTAACGATTAACAGTAATAAATATTCAACCTAGTCATCGGATAAAACTTATTCCAAAAAATTTTTTTAAAGGGCTATCAAAAGGATAATAAAAACCAACCACAACTTCTCTTTATAACAGAATGACTTTCGTTATTGGTAATCATTAGTCGTCAATCTAAAAGCAGTCAAAAAAAGTAAAATAGCCACCAAATAGCCAAAAATTGTAATTTCATCACAGGAACATTTCATCATTAACATACAGAATCAGTGCAATTAGCCAACAATTTCCAGGTGGATACAATTATTTCAGCATTACATTCATTTATTATTAGTCATTATCAAAATAAAACTATTTTTTTTAGAAACTTGTCTTAAAAGTTTCACAAGCAGGTGTCATACCCCTCTATTTATTTGATGTTACCTGCTGATCCTATGCTGACTTTGTATTCATGCATGTAGCGTAGTGTCCTGACATCCATAAATCTGTCACGAGAATTCCATTTATGTTACTTACTTATGTCTGGATTTCTTTTTGTTGATAAAAACGTTGACTTACCTTATTGAGCCTTCTGTAGTTGCACTTATCATGACGGTACTTGGAGCAGGCATGGCCAAAAGTACTGTTACGGGCGAAGTCTTGGTGGAATCAAGCTGTTTGATGCACGTTCCCATAAATGGATCCCAAACCTAAAAAAACGTAGAAAGGATTTTGGATATATAGTATTAAAAATAATTTACGTTAAGATTTTAACGTTTAAAATTTGCTTCAAAACTATTTTATGGAAGCACACAAAGGAAATTAAAACTACGGAGGAAATAGACTTTGAAGTAAATTAATATGTTAAAACAACTTACATGCACCGTGCTGTCACAAGAGGCCACATACCGCAACGATTCTAGGAATGTGACTGAAAATACAGACTTTTTATGATTGGTGTACGTCCACTGACACGAAGTGTGAGCCGAGCCATCACCATTGCTACGCAGGGACCATAACTTCACTGTCTTGTCTTTGCTGCCGCTGATAAACGAATTTTCATTGTCCAGTGAATGGATGGTGCGAATGCTGTTACAATGACCTGAAATGTGCAGATTAAAATAATCAAATAATTGATATCAGACACTTTACACTGGATATGCAAATCAAGTAGGTTGCTATATAGTACCAGCAAAGGTCTGGAGTTTGATTTGCTTGAAGTTAAATCGATGATCTTTTTCGCTTCGACCTGAAATTATGTGCAACAATGAGCAAGGCTAAAAGTACTGACGATACAGTATTTCTGGAAACTCAAAATACAATTACCTATTTCATGCTCCCAGTATGCAAACCAGTTGCCCTTTAAATGTCGATGGCAGTTGTTCATCTGTTTGCTGTGGGTGATGTGGAATTGTCAATCAGTTACAAGCTTTTCTTCAAAAGTCCCAAATTTAAACATGACAGTTTCTCGACAGCAAAATAACCTGATCAGTTTGGTGATATCGCACTTGGGATAATCTGCTACCTTGATGGTATTGTCTCCAGGAGGACTGGTAACGATCGGAACAACCCCAGCAGGAACTAACTCCTCTTCATCCAAGTGAATTTCAATGCGATTTCCAATCACTGAAACATTCTCCTGCACATCCATTTTTGGACTTTTTTCTGAGGTTTAGAGAAAAACAAGGAAGATTTTGAAGAAGGAAAAAAAAAGGTAAACGTGCTCATTTGTACAAATAAATCTGGCTTGCATGAGACGACTAAAAGAATTGAACAAAATCAGTCATTTTCTAATTTATCATTGAGCTCCTGGGGATAGTTAGGCTTTCTGCAACAACTTGAACACAGCTCACCAATTTTGGGTGCCTGGCTTGGTAGCTGTGATTGCTCATTTTCGGTCTGCGGGGGCACTTCAGACAGCGGGCTAACTACATTCAGGGCCATATCATGTTGTAGACACAACTGGCGTATAAGATCATCATTGGACAAACTGCGCCCCATATGAATGCTATAAAGTAAAATTCAAAAAACACTTTGAAAAACAACTTTTTTTTAGAGAAACATAACAACCAATGGGTTGTTGATCTATGTGTTGAAAAGGGTGATAAAGCTTTTATCTGCAAATACTAGAATTAACAATAAAAATATACCGTTTATGTCGCAAAAAAACAATATATCGAATAAAAAATATAAGCGTGTTTCCCCCAACATTAAATTTTCTCCACAAATATCTCCACAGTAAAAAAATTCATGTTCACTCTTTCATGATTGACACAGATTTTTAACCACTGGGTACATGGTGAACTCCAACTGCTAACCTGCCAGCAAGCTTGCTGAAGGAAATGTAAGCAGTGTATGCCAATTCAGGGGTGAACGTACTGACGAGTTCTTCTTTGGAATCAGAGTGACTACTTGGACCCTCTAAAAAGTGAATAATGGCAAATAAGTGCATTAGAGAAGAAATATATTCTGCTGTCATGATCAGTCACTTACTGCAAACTGACCTTTTTCACTTATAGGGGGAGACATGCTATCATAAGAGGCCTTTAACCGCCCTATGTGAGATTGCACTGGAGTCGCTTGATCATACACATCTTTGGATGCTTCTAAATCAGAAGAAATTACAACATTTAACGCCCAAGACTTGATTGATTTTGAAAAGCAAATAAATCGTTAAACATCAAGTTTAAGAAAACGATTTTAAAAAAGAGGCTTGTTTGCTTTTTCATCAATCTATACTTGGAAGGCTGCAGAGGAAATGTAAGCAGTGTACATCAAGTCAGGGGTTAACTTACTGACTGCTTCCTTTTTGTGGTAATAAGTGTGGCTACTTGGACCCTCTCAAAGCCAACAATAGCAAATAAATGTATTGAGAACGAGGATATTCTGCCCTTAATCATTAGTACTGCTTCTTTTTACACACCAATTAAAAAATAAAGATTAGTTTGACCTTGAGAAAGCAAGGGATTGTAATTTCATAAAGGAAATGTTTTTTTGTAAATGAGGAAAATGATAGTTCAGGCAAAAAATATCAGTTATCGTTTTTGCTAGTCACAATATTGCAATGAACTTAATAGCTTTTAAGAAAGAAACTATACCTTGCAGCACATACGCTTTAAAAAACCTCTGTAGGATGGAGGTCAGATGCTTTCTGGTCATTTCGAAGCCTATCCTCAGTCCAATTAGGTAAAGGGCGTCTAAGAACGAATAAGCTATTGCCCGGCGCGCTGTTCCGCCACTGGGGAATGTCAATCTCTGGGCAGCGATGAGTCGGACGACTGGATACATGATCTCCTTGATGATAGTATCCTGTAAGATAAAAACAGAAAATTCTGTCTAAATAATTTTAATTTTTATTATGTTTTATTAATTTTATTTCAGTTAAATTTAGCTTTATTTTACGTAAAATTACATTACATTCATCCCACATGAATACATGCAGTTGAATGCCTCTTTATTAAATTTAACTATATTTGGTCAAAATTTTATGCAGAATTGCTGCCATAAGATTAAATATAACGAATCTCTTAAATCATTCTTAATTGACAATTTGTTAAACAGTAACATGGAAGGTTCCACAATTACATGTATTTAGTAAAAAACCATACCGTAGTGCATTTTAAATTACTGGAATCAATACAGTACCCATTGTTAAAATGACTTGTAATGGTCATAAAAAAATAGATTTTAACCATTGAAGGCACCAGTATAAATGTCTTTGATAATTGAGGAAGGTTCTCTATAAAGTTTCTCCATGAAGCATACCTGCAAATGGTCCATTAGTGTAGAGTCAGATAGATAAGGAACAATGTGATGGATAAGGACCATGTTGCCGACAAGTGCAGCTTCACAGCTCCCTGTGATGCGGCGCTTTGATTGAGCCACCTTTGAAATTCAAAAAAGTCAGATTTAAATAAAATCTGGAATATTGAATACACATTTTTTCTTAATAATTGAAGATGTTGCATAGCTTCAAGATACTGTTACACTTCACAGTGCTTGAATTGGAAGTCATGAAACAGAATGGCAGTTCATATATTTAATTCTTTGTTAGCAACATATTTATCGAATTTAACGTTAACGTTTTTACAAAAGTCCTTCTATCAAAAATACACTTTAGTAATTTGTATAAAGTCCATGCTCATTTTTAGACTGGACCAAATCACAATATTGCATATACAGTATAAGGGCAGATTTTAGGAAAATCATTAGGATAATCATCCTTGTTTTTGGATGTCCAAAGAGAGAACAATATTTCTGTGCATAGTTTCTAATTCAAAGAGTAAATCTCAATTAAGATTCCTTGATCTATTATCTTCATAATGGCTTAATATGCTTAATTAGCTTAAAATGAAGTGGTTTCTGACAGTTCATTTTTTAAATTATGGATCAGTCAAAAATTTCGAGATTGTAAGAAAATTTCACATAAACTGCAGACACAGCAAAATGCTTACCACTTCAATCATATGCGGAAAATACTGAAGCAAGATAAAGTGCTCGCCATACAAAGAAGCTATGCTGGTAAGGCATTCGAGCACCCTCCGAGCACTATGACCACCGGACAGCAGATAAGGACTAATGGTGATAGCGGATTCTTGAGAGAGAAAGCAAAATGTTAGTACGCGTGGAAAAGGCTTCATGAATAGTAAAACTAGGTATTAGGAATGAATGAATTAGTTTAAACTAGGATGGCATAATGCAATCCTTTGAAGCATGTAGGCAGCAAATTCTTTCCCAATCCTTATGAAAATGGCAATCTACGCATTTTCATGCTATAAAGGTCCATACTAGGACCGTAGCATATTTCGAACATAAATGGGTTCATTTCGTGATATTTAAACATGGTAAATCAAACAAAAACAAACTAATACAACCTTATTTTTGCAAGCGAATCACAAGCATTAAGATACAGATGATATGTATCATCACATCGTCAACTAGTTTCATGAAGTGGGGGTAACATCAGTGTGATCAACAAGCAGTAAATTAGAGAAACATGATTACTTGCCACCATTTTGTTGGTCTCCAACAGCCATCCTGCTGACCATCTGAAGCTGCTCAGTCCCCAGGTAACAGAGCGACAGCATTCGAAGCAGATTTCGTGACAGGTACTTGGCGGTTAGGACGGGGCCAAGTCGATGTGCCAACCAGATGATGCTCTCAGTGGCCACATCAGAGATATTGCAGTTACCAGGGCCCTTCGACCTTGACTTCTCGTCTCTGAGAGTGGGGAAGGGCATGGCAGGGCTGGGTGGGTCTTCGGCACTGGAGGAGAGAATGCGGCCAGTTGGGGCCAGAAAGGAGGCGCTAGAGGTGGGCACTGACGAGGAATATAGCTCGGACTCTAACACACGACGCTTTTGCTTTCCAGTGGGGATGGGGCAACCCTCGGAGAATGAAGAAGCGTCGGTTGTCGTGTCGAGGTCAGGGTAGTTTGCCATTTTGGAGGGGGCGGGATACAAGTGAGAGTCGTCATCGATGGTTGGGGATGAGGCAAGGTCCGTTACGGGTTCGCCGATCGACAGAGCGTCGGCACTAGTGCTGTCCGATGAGTTCTCGCCATATTTCTGTTCCAGCTGCACCAGTATATCTGTGTCAGTCTGAAATGTAATAATAGTAAAACGGTAAGTTCATGAATTTAAGTACATGCATGCAATTAAAAAAAAAAAAAAAAAAAAAAATGAGTCTACCTAAAATAAAATTTTGTTTAATCCAAAATAAAAAAAAACAATCCATCCAAACCTAACCTAACCTAGTTAACTGATTTGAAGTAAATCATTGCAAACATTTTCAAGGCTGAGTAAATCATACAAATTCACGTGGATCTTAAAATGGACAAAGCAGAACAATAAAAGAAAAGAAGAAAACAGTCTGGGAATCCTGTGCTGGCAATTTACAATGGAACTTCTTGTAACGCTTACTATTGAAATCACAATAATAACTATGAAGATGAGACAGGACAGGTGAACCAGATATCTGACATCCAAAAGCCTTAGACGAAATTGCATAGTGATCGTTAATCAAATCCATCAGTTGTGTAAATTAATCAATAACGACCATATCAAAATAAGAATACTCTCTGAATCTAGTTTAATGGTAAGCAGATCTTATTTTAAACTCCCCCCGCTATCATGCTAATCATGTCTCTAATTCAGTGAATTGGCCATGGAATTTAGTACATCCTACTGAATCTGGTTTGAATCTTTAGCTGTACACGTTCAACTTTATCTAAAACGTTGTTTGAAATGAAACTAAGTCCAAATCTTGAGTGCATCTTCAGAATCTGAGTCAATCCTGAAGAATCTCTATGTGTGGTTACCTCCACTCTGGCTGTATCTTCACCAATGAAATCATCACCAGCTGATTCGAAGACGAAGATTTCGGGTTCAGCTTCCATATCCTGGTCAATCATAGCCAAACTTTCTACGTTTTCAGACTCGCTGCGGTTCCAAGGGCTGGCAATTTCAGTCTGGGACGAATTTTCGTCAAATGGTGACAGTGTGCATTCAGTGTCCCTTGGCTCAGTGTCTTGAGCCAAGCTTTCAAGCTCTGGTGACCTCAAATGAGAACCTTTACGTGTCAAATCCCTGGTTTCTGGTCTGAGGAAAAAAAACGATTTTAGCAAATGTGTTACACATCTTTTGCTTGTTAAATATTTAATAAATTAAACAACCCTGCTATTTTTACAAGGAAATTTCCCTTTGTCACGTCAATGTCATAATTTTAACCAATGCGTTAATCAGTCAAGAAATATTATTTCAGGGCTTCCATAGGATTTGAAAATTACTTCAACAGTATCTCAAAGTTTAAGAAAATGATCAGAGTCTACCTAATTTGCAACATGACTCTCATTAAAAGAACACAAACGCTGATAACACAGAAGTGCTGCCCAACTTATTAAGGCAACCCCTGTTTAAAGAGCACAACTTAAGAACAATTCGCATATATGAACATGCCCTTTTAAGACCTCCTCCTCCATTTACAAACACAGGTTTCCGCACTTGCGAACATTTGGATCAAACTTAAAATTTGTCCCCATTCAACTCCTGTCTAAAATTGACAATTTATTATAGGATGTGTATAAACTGACCGGTTCACAGGTTGTTATTATTATTAGCATAACTCGGACAGAAGCTTTAAGATTCGTACATTGGCAGTTGAGAAGTTACACGACTGCGATTTCAAGACAGCCAAAGTATGACTCGTAAAGAACTTCTGCAAGAGTACCCCCTTCTAACCATTGAGATTTATGGGTGTATTTCAAGACCACATTTTTCGTCTAACGATAATTTCTTTGGACTTAGTTTTAAGGTAGGCGCACACTGGCATCCGCATCCGTGTGACCACATGACAAGGACGAAATTCTATTCTCAGTCTCGGCTATGTAGAATCGAAAAAATGCATATACGAGTCACCATCCGCACTGTCCAAATCCACATTTTTTTTTCATTATTCAAAACCCCTTCGACATTTGCGGAGATGGATGCAAAAACATGTGCTGTCTCACGGCCTTTAAACGAGACTAAAATTTTTTTCTCGTCAGCCCCATTTGTGACGTGCAGCTAGGTATGCGCCTACCTTTACAGTATATCTTTTTTGATTGTGTCAAACTTTGAGTAGCATAGAAGTCAAAAACAGTTTATATGGTATATGTGTGATATTGAAAAGTAGTGTACTGAGGCTAAAAGAAGAAAAAAAAAGTTCTGCACAACTACAGCTGGCCAGTGATCTTCAACAAGTTGATTAAAATCACCAGTTTGAACAAGCAATGACGAATTCAATATTTTTACATTGATTCCTGTTGAAAAACCAATTATGTTCGTTAAGCGGGGGATGCCTGTATTATTACACATCCACGGATTCCTACCTTTTATCGTCATCACAGCCAAAATCTTTCAAGCCACCAGCTGCCTCGATCAGTAGTGTAGTAAAAAATGCTAGAAAAGTCTGCAGCCCAAGGCGAATGATGAGCTGCAGCAGATAGCTGCGGTGGAAGAGCTTCATGTGCTTACACGTTGGGCTCTCTGAATCAAAAAGACGAGTGAGTGGCTCAATCAGGATTCTGCCGGTCAATGAGGGACCCAGCGCCCGTCCTACCATGTTAAAGAGGTACCAAGCAGCCTGGATGGCTGTGTGCGAGCTCTCGAACATTTCCTTTAGGTAAGGCACAAGAAGCCCCATGCCCTCCTCGTTCAACGTGGGCAAGAGGCTGTGGAGCTCAGCTGCTGCCATTTTCACTTCAGTCTCTGCCAACTTTTCTATATTAGCTGCATCGCTCTGCAAAAGCAGCTCATGCGCCACATTGTCTTTGTACTGCTTGACGTGGTGCACAAATTCGTAGAGCTTCAGGAAGTATTTCGGAAATGGAAAGATCTTTATCAAGGGCTGCAGGAACTGGTGTGCCGAGGGTGGGGGAAGCCCATCGTCAGTGATTGTGGGCATCCGTTTTGGGATTTCCCGAGAAGAGAGGTCGCCGGTAGGGCTGAACTGGAGCAGGAGCTTGACGGCATGCCTCGTGCACCTATTAAGTGAAATAGCATGGGAAGACAGAAAAAATATGTAAGTTAGGACCTTTCTATGCTTAACACTTTGCTCAGCCACAGGCATTCATCATAATTAAAATTTCCACAAAAAATCTTCAATTAATGACAATTGGGATGGTCTGCATGCTGTCATCATACAGGTACTTGAAAATAATAAACGACTCACCTAGGTAGTTCGAAAAAGTCGTTTCGCAGAAATGCGCAGATTAATTGATACCGGTCTTCTAGAGTTGCTCTGGAATCCAAAGCCCTCAATTTGGAACCTAAGAAAAGTTCCACGACAAGGCAGCCAATGGCAACCATGTCCCGTACTTTTCTGTCATGGAATGTATGTGCCTTTTCTTGATTCTAGTTTACACAGAATTTATCAGAATTAGTAAGAATGGATTGTCATACATGGTTACTTGAGTTATAGGAGTTTTACAACTTTTATTTCTAAAAAAAATTGAGGAGAAGGGGGAATTTCATATCCTAATGGCTTAGATCAGAAAATATTTTCAATTCAATTCTTTACCCTGCAGTTCCCCCCCCCCCCCCCGGGGGGAATTGTGGGGGAATCATTACACAAATTAAGTACCCCAACATCACAATTTAGTTTTATTTCCTGTATTTGGGACTTTAACGAGGAGTATGGGATGGGAAGTCGCTCATGGCCGATTTAAAATATGAACTATCCCACCATTTGCCTGGAGAAATTGTGGAAAACCATGAAAAACCACAATCGAGGATAGCCGACCTGGGAATAAAATGTTTAGAATTTGTTTTGTTATGATTTTGGGCTGATGTATTGAGTTTAAGATGCTTACGATGCCCTGTCTGCACTGCAGGTCTTTGAAAGTAGTCTTTGCGGTGAAATTATACAATGTCTCCAGCTGATTCAGACGAGCCAAAGAAGAAGAGAGATAATCTTTTGGAAGAATTATAGGTTGGCATTCTGGTCGAAGGTCCAATTTACCAACATCTGCAGGCAAGAGAGTGCTCTTGGGTCTGTCGATAAATGTATAGAATTACAATAATTTCCATCTTGAGAAATTAGAGTCGTTGTTGAACTATGATGTAAACCCTACTTTAGACCTGCTTAATGTAATAATCTGAAGGAAAAATCACCCTCACACCTTTGGCATATAATTCAACACTTTCAAAATTAACCTACTCATGGAACATCTTGTAACTTCTCATTAAAATAGATCATTAAATTGCACTTTGAAGCTAGAATGAATAGGCAACATTATATTAATTTGGGTAACTTGTATTCAAAGACAGGTTGTGCCATAAATTGATGTATTAACACCAATTAAATGCAATTTTCCAATGCTAATACACTATAAAAGCAGTATTAAACTAATTGAAATTTGAAGCAACCCAACTCAACCTAGCACAATAAGGGGTAATCCTCAAATGCTCAATTTTCCACCAGAGATTAAAACGACAAGTGAAACGAGAGCAGGAGGTCAAATTCGAGGTTCTATAACTCAAAAAATATTTTTACCGAGTGCTCGCACGTCTTCTTTCGATGAATTTGGCCAGGTAGTCAAACTCGCCATCCATCTGATCTTTATTGCCTGTTGTGGCACTTTGTTCGATGGAATCACCAAGTGCAGCTTCTTTTTTCTTAGTGTCTTTGACAGCCATGGTTCGAAACAAACTCGGGGGCCTTGAATTTAGGTAAGGAGATGGACCAAGTCGGTATGGGTGAGGCTGCGTGAACAATTGCACAACGCCACCACTCCCCAGAGTAGTATGTTGGTCCACAACATGTAAACACACGTTTTTAGCCTTCACTGAGGCAGGGCCTGAAAGCTAAAACGCAATTTGAAAACTTGTTCATCAACAGCGAAGGCTTCAAGTATAGTTCAACTAGAAATGACACTAATACAAAAAACTACATTGTTTCCATTTTAAAACCAACAATACCAAAACTGAGCACATTTTTTGGGCTTTGTTTGTAGAGTTCATTGGGCATTTAGACAATAACTTATAAAGTTTGAAAAGATGCATGATAATCAGGATACTTTTCCCATAATTCTTCTAGAAGTAAACCACGACTTTTGCCCTCATGACCATCAAAAACGAACAAAAAAACAAAAAGCCAAAATGACACAAGATGAACAAGTAATCATAGAAAAAGTGTAGCAGTAAAACTAAAGTACTTCTGCATTTGTGTATAAAATTTATGTTCCACACAGCTAAATATGCAATTACACAGTTTATTGCAGCTTATGAACAATAACTGCATAGTCTAGAAAGTTACAGATATCTAATGAAAACATTCGAAAATCACATGAACTTACCTTATAACCAAAAGTAAGATCAATCCAGTGGTGCAGCCGCTCAGAGACATAGGTTCCATCAAGTGCCGCTCTGTGCTTGGCGACAAAGTCCTCAGGTGACGCCGCCCACCAGGGGATCTCCAGATCAGGTAGGTCATCATGTGTTGAACGAAAGATGGTTGCATCAGCATAGAACTCGGGGATACACTCATCAGGCGTCCACTCATACATGCGTTGCATGCTGGAGGGGTACTCAGCAGGAACCCAATTGGAGCGCACATACTGACACAGCACGCTTTGGGGAGTCTGTCGCGCCTTGTACACATAGAAGGTGATCTCTGAGAGTACGTCGGACACATGATGAGGTACATGCAGCGGTTCTCCCCCTGGAGGCGATGCTGTGGCGTTCGTCGACATTCCAGGGAGTGATTCGTATGTGAGGTCCAGTTGTCGATCACCTTTGTTGAGTCGGTACTTAGACTTAGACAATTCCCGCCAGCCCCCATCAGGTAATGTGAAATCCATGACCCAAGGTAGGACAGGGTGGCAGTTGGGGTCACCCATGCGTCTGCCTGCTAATTGGTTGAGAGCCATGAGGTAGTCAAAGTTGCTAACCTCACCCCGCATCCAGTTCTCCACTAAGTGGCCCAGTTCAGTGCCCGTTGAAAGGTGACTGTGGTCCTTAGAGCTAGAAGTTGGACGTTGAATGAGAGCCTCGCTGCCTTTGGTGCCAAAAATGTTCTGCCAGATCCTCGGCTGCACCTGCACCCATAGATTAGAATCTATGTGCAGGTCGACTAGTCTCAGGTCGCCTGCAGCCAGGCCACGATCATGTAGGTCGCGCACAGAGTGCATGAGTTGATAGATGATAAACAGAGGCTTGTTGTTCGAGTGGCCGAAGATGGCTGGGCTGAAGGTGACCCCATCGTGCACAGAGTAGCGAAGGTGAGGCTGCAAAACGTAGAAGCGATGGGGGGACTCGATGACACAATGGGCTGGCAGAATGTTCTGGTGGCAATTTGGCACTGCAAAAGTTTGAAACAAATTACGATATGATTTGTTATGTTAAGTTGGTTTGGACACGAAACAGTGCATTTTATATTATTTTTAATTTCCGCAATAAACGTATTTCATTTGATAGATTTCATGGCACCATAAAAATGTTCACAACCTGCTTTCCGAAACAAAGAATGATAAATTACAATGTTTTTTTTATAAAATACTAGCTGGACGGCCCGGTTTGCACGGGTTGTGTTAACCAATAGCGATGGTGATACGATAAAAATGAACCGATCCCTATTTGGATTTTGAAATCGTCGACATTTCCCGCCTAGTTTTAGAGAGAAACGTGTGGCGCCTTGCGGCGGCCATGCTGGTCTGTCTGTCTGTTCAGCCTTTAAAAAGGAAGAAAAAGACGGGAACGGTGTAGTAAATAAAGGGAGCGGCAGATGGCAGCAGTGGGATTAGCGCAATGTAGCAGCGAGAGGAAGAAATGGCAGGGAATTGCGGAAAATAGGAAAAATGCGTACAAATTTGAAAAATGTATTTAAAAAAAGTAGAAGTTGGAAAACGGTTTTAATAACGCAGAAACCAGCGTGGGAGTGGTCACAATAAGTCCAGAAAGTTTCATGGTAATCGGATGAGTGGTTTAAGAGCGCATGAAGGACACACAGACAGACAGACAGACAGACATTCACCAACTATTTTTTATATATATAGAAGACTGTACAGCTTTTAAATTTTTTGACACAATTTCTAAAAAAAAAAACTTTCACATACAAGTACAATACATCTTGACAATGTGCTAAATAAATGTGATCTTCAAATCAATAACCACACAATCCGTTCACACAAAGAAAAGTAATTAGTTTGGCTTGGAGCTGCACTGTTTTTATAATTTAAATTAATATTTGTTGATAGAATTTAAAACCAATTCAAAAGAATCATTATTAATAAATGTGAAATGAAAAATCACTATAATTATTTAATAATATTTTCATTTAATTGGTTAATTTACAGAATTCGCCCAGAAATTTCATTTTCAACTTTCCTGACTTTTCCAGTCAATAATAAAATTCCCTGACCCAGGGGCTGTGCATTTTCCACGTGGACAGCTTTTTGGCATTTTTTGACCACCCACAATGTCAAAAATTAACATATTTTGCAAAATCGACAAAGGAAAATATATTTCAGGATTTACTAATTTTGAAAATTAACATGGAAAAATGTCAAAAATTGAATTTTTTTTCAAATTTGGCAATTTTGTATTAGGAAAATGTAGAGAGTTTTGCAAATTTGTATTCGGAAAATGTGGGAAATTGTGCAATTTTGTGCCCGGAAAACGTGAAAAATCTTGCAAATTTGAACTCGGAAAACGTTAAAAATCTTGCAAATTTCTACTCGGAAAACGTGAAAATTTTTGCAAATTTCTACTCGGAGAAAGTGAAATTTTTTGCAAATTTGTACTCGGAAAACGCTGAAAATTTTGTACATTTTATTACTCGAAAAAACGGGAAAATTTGGCTAATTTCTACTCGAAAAATGGGCCCTGAGCTAACCATTTAGAAACATTAATTTTGAATCGCATCAACATTACTACATTGAATTTTTCTGACTTTTTCAAAATAAGCCATTCTTTCCTGACTTCTCCCTGACTTTTCCAGACATTTTCAAGTTCACTAACTTTTCAAGGATTTCCAGGTCTGGGGGTACCCTGATTTATTGAAATTTATCCATCTATTAAACCAAAGAGTAAAATATAAAATTTTTCATAACATCAGGAAAATAAATTGAGGAAAATTTATTGTACGTTTGTCATTTGTTAGAACGGGAATACCTTTGAGACTTAATATTGAAACTATTGAATGAAGTTATTATACATACTTGTACATAAAAAAGAAAAGAAAATCAGTTTTTTAAATAAAGCAAATCAAAATGAACAAGCAGACAAATCATGGTAACAACTCACTGTTGTCCATGCTTGGTCCATCTGCAGGCATGACGTTGCCTGTAGAACTTTCATCATGAAGACGGATGAATGGACACGCGTACAACCGATGCAAGGCTTCTCGGATGACAGCACAAAAAGGCAGCAACTGGGTTCGCAAAGAGAAAAAAAACCATACAAAAAATATTAGCGACCTAGAAGTTTCGTTGGAAAGCTTTTATTACCAGATTTCAACTAATAATTGTACTAGCAATTTCTGGACAGAATGCAGGTGCAAAGACATATTGTGTTTCCTTGAAAATATGGCCTAGCCAGAAAATAAGCCTTATTATGATTTTCAGATTTTTTTAATATATAAGCCCTACCCCAAAAATAAGCCCTGCTTGGGTTTTTCCATTCAGTAAAGGGGGCGCCTTTGGACGAGAGGTAAACGCCTATCGGGTGATGTAAACAGATGAACTCAAGACTTATTGTCGAATTAAACACAACTTTGAACTTATGTGAAATAGAACATCGTTTTCTGAATTATGGTGCCTGCAACTTTTCATTGCATTTATGTGAACCATTTACCCGGTTGGTAAAGTGTCATCATTTAAAGGGAATGATATTTTTAATCCCAGACAAAATGAGTGCAAAACGAAATAGATATTACATCGATTACAAGTAAGGACGAATCGTGGAGGACTCCTGGGCAAAGAATCTTGGAGCTTTCTACAAAGAGAAAAAGTTGGATGTCCGAACGGTCCCAAATGGCGAGCATTACCAAAAATTTATTACAATAAATATAGATTTTTGTACATGAATAAATAAATAAATGAAGATTGTTGCACATGAATAAATGTAGGTTTTTGTATGTGAAAAAATATGACATCCTTGAAAATAAGCCCTAATTGTTTTTTTGGAATAAAAATTAAAATAAGACCCGGCTGTATTTTCTGGGAAAAACTGTAGCTAATTCAATTGTGTGATGCACCTACCTTTTCTTGAGTATCTGACTTCGTTTCACAGTTGTTAGTCACATTAGTTTTGTAAGCTTCCTTCCAAAGGTTGCGGTAATTTGTTTCGGATATGTACCTTACGAGCTGATAGTAACCGAGGTTCAGTTCAGATCCCTGCTGCATCTGTTGCATCTTTGGCAGTCTGAAATTCACAACGCACCCACATTTTAAGCATAAAAACATACAAAACTTTACTTATCAATTTTGGAAGTGGTACATTAAGGTCTACCTGGGTAATTTTCCTGATTGCTTTTTGATTGAATGCACTTCTAGAATCCTCCATGGCCCACTTTCCTTGTATTCAAGCTGCTGAAGGAGCAGGTTACACTCAACATCGCTCATTCGCTCATGCCTAGGAAATTCTGCCAGCAATGTGCGACTGTTGAGTAGCTTTTGGAGCCAGCTTTTGTGAACCTACATCAAGCACACTGGCATGTTAGGAATGGTAGATAGCTTGTCATCAAGATCAAAGATCCTTTCTCCTTATATAAAAATTAGTGTTGAATTATGCTAGCTTATAAAACTGTAAACAATTGCTTTACTAGGAATAAAAATATCCTTTCCAAATGGTGGCCAAACAAACTTGACATTTCCAACCCCTTTCCATTGACTAAAAGAATTCTTAAAAATCTTATTTTCCAATTCTGACAAGAATTCAAAAATTTTATTGGTAAATCTTGGGCATGAGATTTTATAATGTGAATTTAAGTCGGGCCACATTTCTTTACTCCATATTGGAAAGTGAAATACCGGTTTACCGTAGGGCATTTTTTTATTCAATTTACCAGAATCATTTCATTGCGAGTCCTAAACTCCGTTATGCCAAATCAATCATATCACAAATGATTTGATCTTTGCTAGACAACTTACATGTATTTGCTAGTGGTCAAACGTGCCAGAATGCCAAAGGTTTAATGGATATGTATTATGTAGGCTATATATGAATTAACTAATTCAGTATTTTGGGAGGACTAGTCAAACATATATGTAACATTACGTTTTCATGCTTGTCCAATATTATAGAGCATATCAATTAATAAACTATTCGACGATCATAATCAAATGTCAATGCCACAAATTATATCGAATAAAACCCCGGAAATGCAAAATAACACGCTAAATTCTGACATTCAACAAATTTCTTGGGGTAGGATATACATTGTATGTACTGCATACAAATGAACTACTGAAAATGTGTAATGTCCTACAAGGTATATACATGTATATATTACGCTATTATAAACCTGCGGAGCTCCAAGCAATTAAAATACAGTAGGCTATAGCACATATTTGTCGTTTCAGATTCAAAGGGCACTCGAGATGCACATGCGCAAGAAAGTGCATCCCTTCTTTGTAAAATTTGTAATCGAAATTCATAAAAGTTTATATACAGTAGCATTAGCAATGCAAACAAACAACAAACACATGCATGCAAACTCCTCCCCCAAAATTAAAATTGAAACAAAATAACCGGAACATACCAAGCACAAGGCTCGATCTTCATCCTTTGCATTCAAATAATGCCAGGGTATTTTTAGGTCCTCACAAATTGCTTGTTTTAGTTCCATGTTGTCTAGTGTTCTGTTCCAGAGAGAGGATTCAAAAGCCGCACAACAACACAAGCAGCCATCTTTGTGTTAGTACACAAATGAGCCGGT
The DNA here is from genome assembly GCA_034697705.1 of Ommatoiulus sabulosus. Lineage (NCBI taxonomy): Eukaryota > Metazoa > Arthropoda > Diplopoda > Julida > Julidae > Ommatoiulus > Ommatoiulus sabulosus. The sequence goes on along the minus strand of JAQGAO010000521.1, from coordinate 10,159 downwards.
AGCTATCGCCATCTATTCGTGAAAAAACAAACTATTCCAAGATTCATGTATACTGGTCATGTACCATAATAGTATATAAGGTCATTTACTTTTTTCAAAATTTTTTTCCATCTCTATAAAAAAGTTACATCAGTCTACAATTTATATATTATCCAAAATATTGCGAACTCAAACCATTGAATCATTGATAAAAAATTTCGCCCAACGTGGGGCTCGAACCCACGACCCCGAGATTAAGAGTCTCGTGCTCTACCGACTGAGCTAGCCGGGCATATAGGAAATCAAAGCTTAATAAGGCGCTTAATTTGAAAAAGTACATTTTTAAAATTTAGTTTTGTTTCTTAGTTGGTACAGATTACAGTGTTAGGGCTGTAAAATAATACTTAACTTTCTGAATAATATTACTTGTACTATGGGTAGCTCCTGAATAAGTCAATGTTGCCGAAACAATGATATAACATAGCTAAAAAACGAGAAATTTCGAACTGTAAATTAAAATCATTTTTACTAGTGATACACATCAGAGGTAATTTATTAACAAATTTCAGGATTCCATCTTCAAATTAGTCTGTCACTGCTTCTCTGGAGATGAACATAATTCCTAAAATAACAATGACAAAGTGGCGATATGTACATAGCATTTATTTTTAAAATTGTAACAAAACGACATTAAAATATAAAACAAACGCTGGAATTAAATTATGTGTACAGTATGGGACACAAATATGGAGAAAACGGACAATAACTAAAACGCGGTTCAAAAATATTAGGGATTCTGCCATCTGAAAGAGGTTATCGACAACAATGGGAAATTCTAGTTCATGAAAAACTTCCGACATTCTAAAATCTACAAACATCTGACTTTTGCCTGGTTTTAAAAATTAAAATACGTCCATATGAAAAAATTGAATATACTGTATATATTACAAAATATAAATTTTCAGTCTATCAAATTGTTTTTCATAATGGAAATAAATTAAAAACTGTCATGACCCGTCATGTGCATCATACCTCATGATCGGCCTAAATAAACCCCAATCCTTTCCTAAAAATTGCTGTAATGCTGGAAACGCTCAAAGTTCTCCAGAATGGGAACATTCGAGCAAACTATAACGAGATCATGACAAGAAGAAGCAAAATTGAGTCAAATGGCAAAAATCACTTGGGCGATTGGTGAGAATACAGTAGGTGAGAAATAAGGATCACAAAAAAGCGAATTTATAAATTGTAAATAAAAATGAAAATTTGGCAGTTGTTTTAGCACCATGAGCAGCCATGCATTCATTAATTAAACATTAAAATGGTAAAGCATGATTTTGGCCTTCTACCTTCCCCAGATTGTCCTCGTCTATATATGCAAGGCTAAAAATTGAGAAATTTACTCTTGATTACTAATAATACTTAAGCACAGGAATTTTTTCTCAAATTTAAAATTATTGCATCTGTATTCCATCAATGGTTACATATTTGTGTTTTCGTTTAAAATTAAAACAAGACAAGATATGAAACAATATTTAAATTCAAGTGCCTTCTTAATTACTTTTTCTTTTTTTTTAATATTAACGAAAATTAAAGAAAATTTAAGAGAGGGCACACATTAAACATTTTGTTGCCAAAAATGCTGGTGATTCTCCAACTTTACAAAATGTAAATATTGAGTAGAAGCTGGCTCAGCTTCATTTTTGACTAAGTTGTAACCGATTATATGTCGAAGTTTGAAACATGATTGCATCCACTACAAATCGTCTTGCCCGACAATTTCTACAGGACCTACCATTTGATGATGGAAAATATGATTGAATTCGTCTGAAATTTTGACAAACAATTGCCTTTTCTGCATTCAATTTACGAGTGAAAACTTGTGTGCAAGTAACATTTTTATCAAGAGGTACTTTTTCGTTTTCAGAATTGCAGGAATAGAGTTTGTGGCACTCATTTTCGTTGGTGTGGCAAAGAGGGCTTTGCTGAGCCAATTGCCCAGCAGAGTTAACGTTTTGGTCAGCTAATTAGCTACTAATTAAAGCAGACTGGCCCGACATCAAAACCGAAAGCTTGGAAGGGTAGCCCATAGTCTGATGGCAGGAAATCAAGGACGGGAAGCTGGCTGAGCTTCATGGTGCGCATTTCGAACACAGTTTGGCCATTAGCCTTTCGGGTCTAGGAAAAAAAAATCCAAAATAAGCAGGTTTTTATGCATCACAATCAATTATCAAGAAGAATTATTTCGTGGAAAATTATTTTCCTCAATTTAACTTGTTTCTTTTAAGGAGAATGCGATTTTTTCAGATGTAATGCTAAATCGATATTTGTCTAATTTCACTTTTGAACAAATTATATTATGTTACCTTGCAACCATCATTTACAACACTAGGTCGATATGACCGCGTGCTAAACTCCTCATCATTGGATCCGAGGAGTTTGATGGCTGAATCATAGTTGTAGGTCTGCGTGTTGTACCAGGCCACTGAATTGATGCATGTGTAGGTAAAGTTTTGGTAGGCCTCACTGCTCAATAAGCGAAGAAAGGTCATTTGCACACGGCCGATTGTCTCATAGGTAATCTAGGAAAACAGAAAATAAACGTTTCAAATTTTCCAAGACAACTTCAGTGTTTTTCCTTTTCTTAGTTGGAATGGCAAACAATTAAACTTTAGACTAAAATACCTCTTGAAACCAATTATGTGAACAACATATCTAAGATTTTGCCTTGATCTAACCATACCAAAGCTGAGTCAAGTTGTGGATACATTTCTTTGAGAAGCAAAATAAAGCAGAATTACCTTAAATCCGCCTCTAAGATTGCTGAACCATCGGCTCTTCCCTTCCTTTCTCCATGGAATGTTAGGCATCTACAAGATAAATATGATTAAAATGACTGCTGAACTAACATCTATTTTGTAATTAAACATTACATTCATTCTATGCAAATTCTAGCGATAAGTAACAAATCACAATTTCATGGATATCTGAATATCTGAATATTCTCAAATCTTCCATTTACCTACAATGTTAATTATAATTGAAAATTAAATGCACACAAGTTTGGATCTTGACATTTTTGTAAAAGTTTGTAAAAAACAATGTTGTCTACTTTTTTTTATTTTTAAATAACAAAATTAGACAAAAATGTTATTAGTTTCCAATTAGTCACGTTTATGAGGTCAAAATAAATGTTGCAAAAATATTTCATATATGCAAAACCATTGTTGAACAGTATAACCACCAGTGTTTTCATTTATTGTGCGGTAAACTTACCTTCCTCGCATGGATATCCGGGAAGACGCAAGTTTCCCCCTGCCCGGTCATATTGCAGAACACGTGGACTGCATCGTCACTCATTCCGAGATTGGGGTCAATCCAATACCATCCTGAAATCATGCATGAGCATACACAAAATGAGAAATGAACTGGAAACCAATCACACAACAACTTGAGTTGCATAGTACCATCTTTAAACTGTGGATGTCCATAGAAAAGATCCTTGCAGGTGCGGACAGGGTTCTCCCTGGTGCCAACGGGCTTCTTGATCTTTTCGATTTCCTGTCTCATTGAGAAGATTGAAGTGTACATATCGAGTAGCTTTGTGTCGAATTCCCCCTTCTTTTCAGTGTCTCCCGCAACTGGCTCTTTAGCGTTCGAAACATCGCGGCGTAAGCGAAATGGCCGATCTATCTGAGCAAGGAGCTCAGGCGGCATTGTCAGTACCTCTCCAGGAGGGCCAGGGGGGCCAGGTGGACCCTGTGATAAAGTTTAAGCTTACTCTTAGATTACTTGAAGATTAACTTAAGGGTTTAAGAATTTTACTTTCAAAACTATTGAAAAATATGATTTAGGAATAGGAAATAAAAATTTACTTTATTCCATATTTAACATTTTCTACTGATCTCATAATGCATCAATCGATGGAACTATCATTAACTTTAAAAGATCATTCTCTATAAATAAAACTGTGATAAGGATTGCGAATTTAAGACAGAAAAACAAATTGAATCCAACAGCAGTTGCAATATTGTCCATGTGCAAAAAAGCAAAAAACGTATTTGGAAAATAAAAACTTGTGAAATGAAACAAGAGGACATTCATATTGTCACAGGCAAACTCCTCATCTTTTAGTTATACTAATAATGTACAAAGGCATTTGAGATGTCCTCTCAAAATAGCATTTATTAAATCTAATTTAGTAAATTGACACCACTGTCAATTAGCCGAAACTAAGGGAAGCTAAGATGTGTCGTTCCTACTGAATATATCGTAGAGATCATTCTGCTTGATTGGAAAGCGGGGATTGTGATTTCAAAGATGTGTGTTTAGATATGCATTGGTTGGATAAAACAAAAATTATAATGATAGAACAAATAGGCGCAATAATAGTTCGGTTAACTTACCGCAGGTCCAATGTCACCCTTTGTTCCTGCCGTACCCTAATTACAGACCACAAACAAAATACTGTCAGTATATACTGTAACTCAATGTCAAGAGGTTCTATTGTACAACACACTATTAAGATAATTGGCACAAAATACAAATAACCGACAAACTTTTATTATTTGAGACTTGAGATAGCTTCACTTACCTGAGTTCCTTTTGGTCCAGTGGGGCCTTCCAAACCCTAAAACAATTCCAAAAAAATAATATGATAAAATTCACAATCTCATTTGACTTAGACATCGCATGTCGGTGCACGCTTACCCACAACTAATCAAACTTACAGGAAGTCCAGATGGTCCGTCACTTCCCTTGTGACCCAAGAGTCCTATAATGCCCTGTAAATTTAACCATCCAAATCATGATCAACATATCAAAAAGATCTGCCAAAATAAATTGTCACGTGAGAGTAGGTCCTCCTACCATATCCCCTTTTGGTCCTTGAGGACCTGGTTCGCCTTTCATTCCTCTTTCTCCTTTCTCACCTTGCTCTCCCAAGTGGCCAGATATACCCATTTCACCTCGGTGACCCTAAAAATAGCCCATGAAATTAAGCGAGAAGCTTAATCAAAATCAAAAGTAGGCAAAAAACCCATCAGCCATATTCCTTGGCACGACATGATAAACAGCATGGCTTTTAGAAATTTTTATTGACTTATAAAGTCAATGAAAATTTCTAAATTTTCGGATCTAAAAAGCTGATCATGCATGCCAGAATGGTAATAGCTATGTCATGGTTAATAAAAATTGCTAAAAATGCAAGTCAGATGAACTTTTAAAAAAGTTCTTCTGACCAAAATTTAGGACAACTAATGTTTATGTAAACCTTAATTACAAAATGTTAAGGAAAGAAGCAAGAAATTTAAGACCCCATACAGACGTGATTTTTAAATTATTGCTTTGCATTTACCTTCGGACCCCGCCTCCCGCGTAATCCCTTTTCACCTTTGTCGCCTGCTGGTCCCTGAAAAAAGTAAATTACGTAATCAGGTGAACAAATTTTCTGCCACTAATGTATAAAACTGTACATTGAAAATAAAATCGCAAAATCGAATGACCGTAAAATCAAGAATATTGCAAACTTACCACTGCCCCTGCTTGACCCGACTCGCCAGCCGCACCAGGGGCACCAACATCCCCCTAATCGTGGAAATGGAACATATATTAAGCAAATGTAAAACAGTTGATGGAAAAATGCAACTTATTGAACTCACAGCAGGTCCAGCACGACCACGGAGACCAGGAGGTCCAGCAGGTCCTGGAATTCCCTAGATTAATTCAAAAACGAAAAAATAAGATCTTGCATCACAATGCTTGATATTGTGCACAATCTTACTTTTTTTTAAAAATATTTTCAAGTTTATTTTTAAACACAGAAATTTAGAAAAAACCGAGCGAATTATACTATACATGTATTAATGGAAGCAAATTTCCCAGATATATTCATTATTAATTTATATACACATTACACAAACCCCTCCCCCCCCCCCCCGAAAAATAAACTGAAGGCAGCACAGCATAACACAATTGTTCGTAATGATTGCCCCTGTGAGGGGCAGTAGCTCTGAAGCATTACGACCAAGAAATTCTATTCTAGTCAGTACCCTACAGTCAGTACATAGAGTAGTTACAGTAGTTATGTAGAAGTTAAGTCGGACTAAACAGCCTTCGAAAAAGGATCGACGGTTTTCTTTGATGGATAAAAATAATAAAAAGATAAAATACGAATTTCAACAAAATAAAAATGAAGAATAGACGAAAACAAAAAACAATTCTTAGGTAGGTCCTCATATTACATTATCTTAATATCATCTTAAAAAGGAAGAACCTTTCCAATTTTGAAATTCCAATGTTTCGTTTTTATTTAAGCCATAATGATTATACTCACAGCAGGGCCAATTGGCCCCTGGGGTCCTGCAGGTCCAATTCCACCTATATCCCCTTTGTCACCTGGTAGACCAGTGCTACCTAAAAACGGAACATACTTGGTTTTAATTTTGGCATTTTCGAAGAAAAGCCTATGATTAAGTAAATCATAATAGTAAATTTGAAATTCAAGATTTTTTTTTGTATTTTTGATATCGGAAATGATTGCAAAAGTAAAAAAAAATTGCTTTTCTAAATAATGTATATTTTTCTAATGTGCATGAAAGTGTATGAAATGTTCTTGATTGAGGAATAAACGTCAGAAAAATCTACCCCTTTTTAATCTTAATTGCGCCCATTTTAAATGGTAAAATTTTACCTTATCATTCATAAAGTTTACCTTGTCTTCCAGCAGGTCCCGTCTGGCCCTGCTTTCCAGATGATCCTGGAAGACCCATTTTTCCTGGTTCACCAGGAGGTCCCTGCACATTTGCACAAGTATATAAAATGAGCTTTTAAACATGAATTTTTGAGGGAATTTTCCAGATTAAGGCAAATCGGACCAATTACTCACCACAAGGCCAGGTTCTCCTGGGGTGCCATCATCTCCATCCTTACCAATCTCACCCTGTCAATGAAACAGAATGGCATCAAAAGATTTGTTCAACAATTAAAAAAAAACACAGATAAAATTTGCTCTAAAACTGAAGATAAAACATCAACTTTATCTAAAAAAAGTAGTTTGTTTTTGATCAGTTTTCGTCTCTGCAAGGCATTTATTTTTATAAAATTAGTATTTGGAAACAAGTGATTGGAACACGAATGATTTGTTTCTATTTGCCATATTACACGAGTTTAAGAATATACCGATCAAAGTACACCGTTCCAATTGAAATGATTGAATGGACCTTAGTGTGTATCTTTTCAGTTGAGTTAATTAATGAGGTGTAATAAAACGTCTAAGAATTATGACTAAAAAAATTCCCATGGACTTTTCTGGTAACCTGATAATAACTAAATATCCCTTGGAATGTTCTTTATTGCACATATTGTTATCGAAATACAAGAACTATGAAATAATTTTTGATATGTACCTTCATGCCTGCAAGTCCTTGTTCTCCTTGAGGGCCAGGGAATCCCTGTGGCCCAGGAGGTCCTTTAGCACCTTCAATGCCAGGGGGCCCCCTTGATCCAGGCGAGCCCTGTAGACCCATTTTCCCTTCCTCTCCTTTAGAACCAGGAGCTCCACGAGCCCCCTAAATATGAAAAAAATAAACAACTTTTACGAATTATGCAGCTAGGCTACAGATCACCAACACCAGAATCTTGTCCATTTGAACAGAAAACTGGTGTCTTAAATTTTATGCCTTATTGCAGTATACATGTATATATAATTTTGCTGAATTTATTTAGATGACTTATTTGGGATCAAATTGACGACTATTTATAGTTCACAATGGCAGATACTTGTGCTATTTCAGTCGGATTTTTCTTATAACTTAACTGACTAAACAGTCAATTGCAAAGTAAAACACACCGAAGGCGATTTAACGATTAAGTGCACTTAAGTTTGATTACATTAATAATTTAAGAAAAGTAACAATTGTTTATTACAAAATGATTCCACAAATTTAGCCGCTTGATCTTATTACTTATTCTCAAGGCCTTTTCATTGCCCACTTACATGAGCACCGTCATTCCCAGGTACGCCCACAGGTCCTGGAAGTCCCTGTTCACCCTTCTCGCCTTGTTGTCCTTCTGGGCCAGGTGGCCCTTGCACGCCCTCTCCTCCTTTGGAGCCCGGGCTGCCAACTTCCCCTGGTGGTCCTGCAGGTCCGATAGGGCCCTTCATGCCAACATCTCCGATCTCTCCCTTGGGTCCACGCACCCCTGGCAATCCTTGCAGTCCAGGTTTTCCAGCAGCTCCAGGCGCTCCTGTGGGTCCGTCTTCACCCTACCAAAGATTACATAAAACAACGTCCATATTTATGGGATAAAAACAAGCAAGATTAATTTAATTTCAATGCAATAGATTTATATTTTATTTTTCAAGTCAAAATACAAGTCTGGGCTGGATGACAATTCGATCGCAAAAAGAAAAATTTTAACTCCACGTGAAATGATGAATCAAATTCTTTGCTTACATTTTTGGAAATGTTTTTATAATCAACACATTTATAAATGAATTAACGATTTCCTTGAATTGCTCTTAGTGAATGTGATTCATATAAAGCTGAATTGAGATTTGCGTACGATTTACATTATTTTTGCTAATAGGATATTTATAGAGAATGAAAGATGTTTAAATCTCTTACCTTTAGGCCTCCAATTCCTTGAGGACCTCGTTCACCCCTTTCACCTTCGGGACCCTTGACATACAGCAGACATTATGTTAACACAAGTAATAAGAAACTGATCATTGCAAAAATGAGAGCATCACATTTACTTACGGATGCGCCAGGTTCCCCCCGTGGTCCTTGTATTCCTGGTGGCCCAGATGTTCCCTGAATATGTTTAAAAATTAATTGTGGTTTCTTGGTTACAGCCACAAGTATAGTGTAATTTAACTTTGGGCACTTGCCGCTTCACCCCGAGCCCCTTTAAATCCCTTTTCTCCAGGCAAACCAGCTTCTCCCTAAATTCAACCGAAGAAAATGTTAAGGAACTCACAATAAATTACAAAGATGAATACCATTTTAGGATGATATCCTTAATTAGTTCATACCTTGTCTCCATCTTCCCCTGGTGGGCCCACTGGGCCAGCTGGTCCAGGAAGACCCTGAAAATTACATAAAAACGAATCAATACCTGCAGTGGAGCTAGGCAATATTTCTGAAATCTAATGGTAATATAGATTTGGAAATAAATTGTGAAACAACTTATGTTAGTTATTTTGAAACCGTGATTATTAAGAGATCCAAAAAGTTGTTAGAATGGAACTTAATTTTCAAAAAGTTAACTAATTATTAATATTTTCATTAATTAAAATAAACATGCAAAGACATAAGCTGCTTTAAAATGTAACAAGATTATTATTTTAAGCTCTGAAAAGCATTAATTTGTCTTTATTGATACGATACCATGTTTTAATAAGTTTAAATAATGCCATAGACCATTTCAAATTAAAGGTTAAGTCAAAATGCCATCACGTTTGGCAATTTTACCACATTTTTAGAAATGAAAGATTACAGAAGATTACAGAAATATTACTTGTGCTAAAAATGGTTTATGACCAACTATAATGGCCGTTAGAAAAAAATTGCTACATGAAAAAACTCACCCTTGAACCTGGCATGCCATCACGTCCAGTAGGTCCTGGAAGTCCAGGATCTCCCTTCAGAAAACAATTCAATGAGCATAACAATTCCAGTAAAGTATATTATACCAAGCAATATGTTTTCGAATTACCCTATCGCCCTTGGCACCAGAAGGCCCAGGCCCACCAGGTGCGCCATTCCGACCCTCTGGCCCAGGTGGACCTTCTATTCCAGGCAAACCTGTGGCGCCTTTGTCCCCCTGCATTACGAAATAAGTGTCAAAAATCAATTATAGAAAAATCACTTTTACCATTCTGAAATTAGATAAGAATTACTTACAGGTGGTCCAGGTGGGCCATTAGGTCCCATTTCACCCTTGAGTCCTTGTGCTCCCTGAAATTAACAAAAAATCTTTTTTTAAAATCTGATCAACTGATAAAAAAAGCCCATAGTTTATAATGTTTTATAATTTACTAGCTGGAAGGCCCGGCTTTGCCCAGGCTGTTCATAGCTTCTATGCTAGGCCTACCAGGTAAATCTGAGAGACGAACCTGTTACTATGGTAATACAAAATGAATTTATAGCATAAAAAACTCGAGTGAAGCTAATTC
>JAQGAO010000520.1:0-32997 GCA_034697705.1 Ommatoiulus sabulosus | reverse complement strand
TTTCAACCTCGATTATCTGAACATTTCGATTATATGAAACACCTCTGGTCCCAATTAGGTCATAAAATCGAGGTTTTACTGTACATATATTGTTTCTTCAGCGTAACATTATCACTTTTGATGCGGTATGTTAATTGGCAAGCATATTATTTGGTGTGCGCTCGAAAAAACTTAAATGAGGCAATGTTCACTAAAGTGCCATTATATTCACTCGAAAACGTGAAGTACAAATCATGTATGCCGGTTGGGAAGACTCGGAGAAACTGTCGAAGAACAATCCAATCTTCTGGCGCATTTGTGTCTCCAGTAAGGAATGTTGAAAATGGCATATTGTTTGGATCGTCCAAAAGAAGGTTTATGCTTCCGATAACATCCCATGGTATGCCAGCACCTACGACAAGTTCTACATCTTTGGCTCCATCGCTGAAATCCACTCCGTAGTAACCAATAACCGCTGTTCGGTCGACGGTAACAAATGTTTCGCAGACGTTTATATCGTAACAAGGGTTGATATATGCCAGTCCAGATACTAAATCCCAATTTGTTACGGGTGTCTTCTCAAAAGGTTGTATCGTTGCTAAACTATCTTTCTCGTGGACTTTTCCCATTTCAAAATTTTGATTCTGCTCATTCTTCAATGACAGCATTTCTTCCATGGACATGGCCGATGCCACATAAAGGCTACAAAACAAGCCGAGCAAACACGGTCTCATTGTTAAATATACGTGTCAGTGTGTCAGTAGTGTTGCTTTGTTGAGTGCAATTTGACTTTATATATGTTGTTTTTATCTTAAAAAGCACGTTAACATTGAGCTTATTTTCTTAAGTGTTAAATATTTGAAATTATTATCTATGTTTGCGTTACTCCAGTCTGATTACCTTCACCAGAATATGTTGAATAGATATTGACAAGGCCAACAAATTGCAAAAGTGTTCTCATTGTGAAATACTATTTGGTAATTTCGTAACTCTAAATATCCTGGATAAAAACTATTACTGTTAACAATGGAATTTTAATAGACACACAAGTTGCATCACATTTATTAGCCTTTATCAAGTTTTTTTTTTAAGATACTAAATGGTAAGTCTAATTTACGTTAGAGTCATTGCTGTCACCTGACATTTCAGATGTAATAGCACAATATGTACTGGTACAGTATGTCTTCATAAAGTGTCGTAGTGTAGCTAAACTCTTTTTTGTCAACATTCTCAGTCTTCAAAACCAACCAACCAATGTTTTAGTTTATTTTATGAGCATAGTTTTGATTCATCTTTAGTTACCATGCTTGCACATGTCATTTTCGGATGAGTGATATATAAAGTGATATATAGAGAATGTTGATAACAAATTTGTATGAAAAGTGACAAAATTAGCAATACGTATTTTCTATGGAAACATGTATCATGAGATGCAAAAATGTTCCGTTCAACTATATATATTAAAGAGTAATTTGTATTAAAAAGTTTTGTTTTCTATTTCGAGTAGGCCTATTCGGTGAATTTACATAAAGATAAGTAAAGGGAACATGACTCATTTAACGATAAGCTGCTCGTTTAGATAGCGCTCGCAATCTTTTGAAAAATTGCATCAGAAATGTGGCAAATTAGGAATTCATTTTTTTTTTGATTTACGAGAAAAAAAGACACCATGGTACATGCAGCTGAGTAATTGTGAGTTTTTAACGTAGGATTACATCTGGGGCAGAATAGTAATTGACCACGTCATTCAATAAAACTGATCATAATACACCATCATCTTAAAAAATTTTAAAAGTCGTAATTATCATCATTCTAATGAACGGCATCATAATCAGAATTTAAATAATGCTGTCATCGTCATAATTTTAAAAACAACGTAATTATCCGAATTTTAATGAATTACATCATTTTGTACTATGATGACGTCACCAATACAATTTTTTGATTGACGGCAGTGACATTTTAATGTATGGAGTCATTCGTGAAAAAACAAGTCCCACTACTAAGACATTTTGACGGGCCTTTTTTACATTTAATCGGACAAATTTTTCAAAGGTGGAAAACCAGGAAAAGATAAAATAAAATCGACCAATAATGTTTCGGAATACGTGAGAGTATATTTACTTTTACATTTACATATAGGCTATATTTAAGTAAATTCATGCATCATCTGTAGACAGTTGCACCCACTTTCTTATACGAATATAGACACTTACCGAAGGTTAACTGCAACGTAAACTGTAGCAGCATATATAAAGTATATACTGTATATAGCAATAATTGCATATACAAAAATAAAGTAGCCGAGTTCAGTTCTCATTCGAAGTACGGCCGCATTATTATGTAAGTAAACAAAACATAAATTACGAATATTTTAAATATAAATAATGTTCCAGCATTAAAATCCTAACGTGTCTCAAATCATTAGTCGTTTAGTCTTAAGCCTAATGTATCGTAGGTGGAAAAGCCAAAGGTATCAACCGTCAAAACACTAAACTAAAAAAACTAGAATAAACGTAATCCATTTTCTATTTTGAAGTATTGTATGGTGTTCAAACACAGCGCCCCACAACGGAAAAAATATATTTTTGAAAGTGTAATTTCCGTAGTCCTACTAAAAATGTTTCTGAAAATGAAATTTTGAGAAATGTATTTTTGGCTTTAAAACACATTTACGAATTATTCAAAATATTGTAGAGTGAAACATCCAAGTTATTTCTAAATATCGTGCGTATGTATTTTAATATATTTTGATAAATGTTAACCAAGTTTAAAAATTATTCCAAATAATCCACAAAATACATTAATAAGATTGTATTTAGCGTATATTTTTTAACTAGTATTTTAAATTAAAATACTTTTTAAAGTACTTTCCAATTTTTTTTAATTTATCGTGCATGTTTTTACAATGTAAATACTGTATACTGTATAAATGTAACAAAAATACATTTGGACATATACTTGATATATATGAAGTAAAATATATAAATTTGATACGGCTTTACAAATATGTTTTTAAATCATAATAGAAACATATTTGCAAATGAAATTTATATAAATATTAGCTACCTTATAAAATATATTTTCTTCAAGCATAATTTGCAAATCGGCTATAAACTTGAATTTTTAACGTTATTTAAAAAAAATCATTTCCATTAAAAATAAATTTGCATATCAGAAATATGTATCAAATGTTTATCACGGCATTCTTTATTTAGACGTGGGCTGTTGACGGTGTTTAGGCAAAATACTTTAAAAAAAAGAAAAATATTAACATTTTTTTGAGTTTAATGTTTTGAGGATTAGACATTGTGTCCTTTCCACGAAATATACAAGTAATTGACAAAATACTGGGTAAAATTATTGAATAAAATAATAGAAATTCATTAATTTATAAATTCTTTTGGACCGCTAAAGCTAATTTTATTTAGTTATATATGAGTAAGTTTAATTTAATCGTGAAGTTTAATCGCAAAATATCCCACTAATTTTGAACTTACGTCAAGCGTATTTCGATTCTTCATCAGAGATATTTCTTATATTATTTTGAAATATGTTATGTTAAAATATTGTTTACTCATTTGTTAAAAAACTCAAGAGTGTAATTTTAGTTGAAGACATGATCGAGTTATATGTAAACTAAATTTATCGTACAATACATATTAATAAATGTATCAAATATAATATCAGCTATATAATATCAAATAAATAAAATGCATTATAGACACACTTATATGTATTAGTTAATTAGCCTAAAGGTTTGTAATGCGATATTGTTTATAACATTATCCCTGCAAAGGTTTTTAGGAACTTTCAAATGCAACATTCGATTTTTTTACAAATGTGGTAATATTTCAAAAAAAAAATATATAGTAAATTTGAAATTAATGAATCACACCAACTTCATACATGTATTTAAAGACTATTAAATTTTAATACAGAAATAATACCTGATGCTTTTCACAAATGAAACGTCAGGGTTGGTTCAAAAAAATAAGTGTGATAAAACCAAAAGGTTGGTATTTCTAACTTGAAGATCTTTGCTTTAATAAGAAACTAAAATATTTACAGCTTACGATGTAAGCCTGTTATCCCTGCAAAGGTTTTTAGGAACTTTCAAATGCAACATTCGATTTTTTTACAAATGTGACGCAATATTTCAAAAAAATAAATAAAGTAAATTTGAAATTAATAACCTTGCCTAGGCTTTGTAAACCACCTGTCTTTCTAAATGTCATAGCAAAACCAGTGAACATATTTATTAGAAATAAACAGTTTTTTTGAAAAAAAAAAGTTCTTTAAAAATTCATACATATAAAATCCCATGCAGAAGATATCCAGATTTAAGATAGTCGTTACCTAATACATAATTAACAACACCTCAAATAAGAAGATTATTTCATAATATTTTGTTTTCACAGAATTTTATGAAATATTTCTTGATGTTTACTCATTATCTTTTAACAGCTCCGCAAAACAAACTTTGACAAAAAAAAGGCGCCAAAATATGACACTATATATAATGTTAAAACATGTCCAGGCATTTAAAACTTCCGAACAATGTGTAGCTGATCACAATCCATTAGTTCTATTTAAAATTATCTCAACATCCAAACTTCACTCTAAAGTCATTTAATGTGTATTTCAGAAGAGTATATAACTTAACATTCCACTGAAGATGGATCCACAAATAGCATTATTTAGGACATCGTGAGATGAAAATGCATATGAACGCAAAGGTAAATTTGATCTTATTTTTTCTTTAGGAAAGTCTTAGTATAAATTTCATAAAATTGTGTCCACTTTCTAATCGGTAGAACTACAGAAAATTACTTTAAAAAATCTACACGACTTGAAAAAATATGGAAGATTCTGCCACCATTTCTGAGAATTCTCTTATCAATGAAGCAGATGGCAATGGTCACACTTTCTTCGATTTATTAGCGCAAGAACTGAACCATAACAAACCTTCGGAACCAAATATTACCGGAGATACTTTATTCCGAGAATGCCAGCAATATATGAAGAGATTAACAAGCAAGGCGTATATATTCGGTGAATTTACATAAAGATAAGCAAAGGAAACATGACTCATTTAACGATAAGCTGCTCGTTTAGATAGCTCTCGTTATCTATAGAAAAATGGCATCAGAAATGTGACAAATTAGGAATTCATTTTTTTATATTGATTCACGAGAAAAAAAAACCACCAGAGCATACTGTACATGCAGCTGAGTAACATTACATTACTTACATGCACTTACTATTCTGTAGCATGATAGTAAGTAATGAGGTCATTTATTAAAACTGATGATCATGCCATCATCTTAAAAAAATTTCAAAGTCGTAATCATACATCATTCTATTGAACGGCATCGTAATCATCCGGATTTTAACGAATTACATTATTTTGCACTATGATGACGTCACCAACATTTTAGTGAATAGAGTCATTCGTGAAAAAAAATGTCCCACTATACTAGGAAAGATTAACGGGCATTTTATTTACATTTAATCGGACACTTTTTTTCAAAGTCGAAAACCAGGCAAAGCTAAAATAAAATCGACCAATAATGTTTCGGATGTAAGGCTACGCCCCTTTTCGCGCCGGGTCACGGAGGGACCGGCGCGCCCCCTACCCTTTTTAATTGTTTAAAAGCGGGGGTCGAGCGCGGATCGCGCGCTCTCTCTCTCTTGCGACGTTCGGGTCGGGGTCGCACTCGCTGGTGGCGAGTTTCTTGCGTGAGGTGTTTAGGCACAACGGTGCCCGTTTGTGAGTACGGAGGATTCGTCCTCACCTGTTTTGTCTTTGGGCTTATGTGCCTCGGGTCGAGTTGTTGTCGGGACGTGGTCCCTATTCTTTGCGTTGTTCGCATTTTTGTTGTTGGGACGTTGTCCCTAGGTTCCTTTTGTAACTTCTTTTGTTGTGTGTTGGAATAAATTCTTTGCATTCCTTACATTCTCGTTCGTTTGTTGCCCGCCGTCTTCGCGCTGCTCTTACGCGGGCATCACATGGTGGAAATGCGAACGTTCCCTGTACCTTGGACAGTTTGATGAATACTAGGTCGAGGGCGGGTGGCCCGCCGCCACAATCCGCTAACCTGGGTGAGCAACCCCCAGTGGCCCCATTGGGGGCGGGTGGCCCCCAACACGTATTTGGTTCTCCCACCGTTCGGTTTATGTCGCCTGTTGTGGGACAGGCTCCGGTGCGTCAGCCGTTCGTGACGCCTTTGTCACGGGCGCCTGGCGTCACCGCGGGGCGCCTCCCGTTTTCGCCTCTTTTTCGACCTGGGGCCCCAGGGGCTCAGGCCCACGCGGTGGATCCGGTGGGACTCGGGGGGCACGCTGGCACCTCGAGTAGCCCTATTGCGCAGCCTGGAAGCGTGACGTCGGCGCAGCAGCCGGCGGTTTTGGACCCTTTGGGAATTACCGAAGGGTTAGACCGGCTGCTGACCCCGGGGGTCTTACCGGTGTCAGAGCAGGCCTCGTTGATTGCGGGCCTGCGGGATTTATTAAACCGGTGTGCGCCGTCGCCCTGCTCGTCGCAGCCGCCGGCGCTACCGGCGCCGCCCCCGCCGCCGGCGGAACCAGCGGCGGTTTCGGTGATGCAATCTAAGCCGGACCGGCTGCCTACTTTTTCCGGAAAGGAGGACGCCCATTTGTTTGTATTTTCGTTCGAGAATGTGGCACGTATGGAGCGCATTCCGGAGCGTGATTGGGTCCTCCACATGCGGGCACGCTTAAAAGATTTGGCCAAAGATTGGTTGTTTACTCAGGAAAAACGGTTGACGGGCCTCGACTGGCCGCAGTTTCGGGCAGCGCTCTTAAAGTATTTTCATAACCCCTCGGAATTAGCGGAGCTCGTGGAACAGCTCTCGGGGCGGAAGCAGGCCCCCGAGGAAGAGCTGCGAACCTATATGATGGCCGTCGAGGTTCTTTGCTGCAAGATTAACCCGGATATGCCGGATGACCTTGTGCAGATTCAGGTGTGTAAAGGGTTACTTCGCTATTACAAAGATTTGTTGCGTGGACAATCGTATGCGTCGATGGAGGAATTACGGCGCGCGCTATGGGACTTGGAGAGAGGCTTCAAGGAGGCCCTTGCCGAAGATGCGTCTTCGGGCGCTCCCGTGGCGGCTTCTGGCGTCGTGAGGCCTCCGAAGGTGACTAGTACGTTGCCCGTAAAAGCAAAAGACGCTACGGCGGCGGTTACGCCCCGTTGGGATTTTTCCACGTTGCCTTGCTTCGGCTGTGGCCGCTTGGGCCACAAACGACATGAATGCCCACTCCCGGTGGAGGAGCAGTTCCCGATGCCGACGCGAAGGGGTGCTAGACGGACCGAGGACTCTCGGCCCTCTTCTAAGGGCCCCGCCGCTACCGCGCCAACTAAGTTGTTGCTCCATGAGGATGAACTCCTTAACTTTCGGCTGTTAGTTGTCCGCTTGGCTTGTTTTGCGACATATGATACGGGGGCGGCCTTGTCGGTGATGGCTCGCCCTATCGCGCTATCGTTGGGCTTAACGATACGACCTTTAACGGCTGGGATGGTGCCTGTGTTGGGTTCGGCCTCGGGACATCCCGTACCATTTTCTGGTTTGACGGACGTTGATTTTTCCTTTCTCGGACGTTCGTTTTGCCATACGTTTCGGGTCGTTGACGACCCCGAATCTATGGTTTTGTTGGGTTGGGATTTTATTCGCCCTCGGAGTTTGGTGGTCCTTCCCGGTCCGGATGTTGTGTTGTTCTTGGATCGTCCTTTGGAGGTTTTTTCGTTTCGGCAGGCCCAGGGCTTTGACCCTATTGGGTTGGGCTCTTCTGTGGACCTTTCGTCGCTATTTGGTTGTGAGACTGTGAACGACCCTCCTCCCGCTTTGGTGGCTCGGGTCGCTTCGTACCCCCTTATGCTTTCCGCGCCGGTTGCGTTACCTCCGTGTTCTGTCTCGCAGGTGGCGTGCGTTGTGCCGAAAAACCTCCCTATTGGTGAGCGTGTTTTGGTCTCCCCTTCGGATAGGCGGTGCTTCGACATTCGCCCTGCGTATGGACTGTTCTTGTCCTCCCAGTCACGCTATTGTAGAGTTGAGGTGGCCAATTTGTCCGCGGCGACGGTTCGCCTCTCCGCGGGCAAGTTGTTGGCTCTGGCGACGCCTCTGGAGCCAGAGGCTTCGGTCCTGCCGTTTGGATCCGCCGTGGCTGGGGGTGCCCCGCGGCCCTTGGAAGACGACACGGCTCGGTTTCGTGAGGTCCTTAATATTTCTCCTTCCTTGACACCGGCTCAGCGTGATTTGTTGGATGCTCTTTTGTTACGTTTTAGGGACATCTTTGCTCTGTCGTCGGCGGAGTTTCAGCTTAGTACCTTACCGGCCCATACCATCGATACGCAGGGGGCTCGTCCTATTTATCAGCCCCCCCGTCGGACTTCGCCGGCGGTACGTGAGATTATTCGTCAGGAGGTTGCGGACATGCTCCAGAACAAAATCATTGTCCCTAGTAAGAGCCCGTACGCGAGCCCAGTGGTCATCGTCCGCAAAAAGGATGGGTCCTACCGTTTTTGCATTGACTATCGCCGGTTAAATGCGCAAACTCGGGTCGATAGTTACCCTATCCCACGGATTGATGACGCTCTGGACTCGCTTCATGGTGCTAAATGGTTTGCGACGCTTGACCTCATGTCTGGCTATTGGCAATTGCCGATGGCCGACGAGGACGTCGAAAAGACGGCTTTTTCCTGTTTGGAGGGACATTTTGAGTTCCTCCGAATGCCCTTTGGCCTTTGCAATGCTCCCGCCACGATGCAACGTGGCCTGGACCAGGTGCTGGTCGGCCTTAAGTGGGAGCATTGCTTAGTTTATTTAGACGACATCATCATTTTTGCGTCTTCCTTTGATGGCTTTTTGTTAAATTTGGAATCTGTGTTCCAGGTATTGCGAGTGCACCGGCTCCGCCTTCGCCCGAAGAAATGTTTTTTTGCTTTTCCTCAGGTTCGTTATCTGGGGCACGTGGTCAGTGCGGCTGGCGTGGCTGTGGACCCCGAGAAAGTACGAGCGGTTTTGGCGTTTCCGATTCCGTCTTCCCGTACGGCGGTCCGCAGCTTCCTGGGATTGGCCGGCTATTATCGCCGGTTCATCAAGGATTTTGCTAGGACCGCTGCGCCGTTG
Source organism: Ommatoiulus sabulosus (assembly GCA_034697705.1). NCBI lineage: Eukaryota > Metazoa > Arthropoda > Diplopoda > Julida > Julidae > Ommatoiulus > Ommatoiulus sabulosus. Next base: position 23,863 of record JAQGAO010000520.1, on the reverse strand, counting down.
ATCGCGCTGACGAGCGAGAATACGGCGTTTGCATGGTCGCCGGCTTGCCAGGCTGCGATGGAGCAGTTACAAGTGGCTTTGACCTCCGCCCCGGTGTTGGCTATGTTCGATCCCAACCAGCCCCTAGCCCTGTATACGGACGCGTCTCTGCAGGGCCTGGGTGCTATTTTGCAGCAAGGAGAGGGAGCTGATCAACGGGTCTTGGTGTATGCGAGCCGGACGCTTTCTGGACCCGAGTCTCGGTACACCATTACGGAGTTGGAGGCGTTGGCGGTAGTTTGGGCGACGGAGAAGTTCCGGCATTATTTACTATGCAACCCTTTCACGGTGGTCACGGATCACCATGCCCTTTGTTTTCTTCGCAATGTTAAGAATCCGTCCTCCAGGCTTGGCCGCTGGGTGGCCAAGCTGGAGGAGTTCTCGTACCAAGTCAAGTATCGGAAGGGCGGGTTGCACCTTAACGCGGATTGTCTTAGTCGGTACCCAGTGGCTGCAGAGCCTCAGGAGTTCGACGATGACGCGTATCTGTATTTGCTCACATCGCCGGTGAGTTTAGCTGCTGAGCAGCGTAAGGACCCGGAGTTGGAACTGCTCCGCCGCCGGGCTCCTGCCTTGCCTCGTCCCGATGGCGGCTACGTTGTTTTGGGGGATGTCCTTTATTTCTTTATGGCTAATGTTGCCCCGCGGTTTTTGCCAATTTGGGGTGCCCAAACGCCTTGTCTCGGACAGTGGGACTCCCCAAACGAGTCGAGCTTTTAAGACGTTTATACGTGAGCACGGTGTTCAGCACCGGTGCTCTACTCCGTATCACCAGCAGGCGGATGGTTTGGCTGAACGTACCATCCAGACCCTGCTGGTGTCCTTGCGGACGCGGTTTTATGCGTCGGCCCCGGCCGCGGATTGGCCGTCGTGGCTTGACCAAGCGGTGGCCGCGTATAATTCCGCGGTGCAGGCTTCTCTTCGTTTTTCGCCTGCTCATCTTATGTTGGGCTATCAGCCGCGGCTGCCGGTCCATAATTTGGTTCCGGCGGCCGAGCTGCCTGGTGTTCCCATCCCTTTGGACCAGGTGCGGGCCCAGGCGGCCCGTAATTTAGCCGCTGCTCAATCTGCTCAAAAACTGCATTTTGACCGTCGTCGTCGCTTGGCTGTCTTTTCGGAGGGAGATTGGGTTCTGGTGCGGGACCTTGCCCCCGCTCGTGCGGGGGTGGGGAAGTTTAAAGCTCCCTATCATGGCCCGTACCAGATCCTTCGGAAGCTTTCGGAGGTTAATTATTTGGTGAGGGATACCCGCCGGGGTACCCCCCCTCCACGACTTTTCACGTGGAAAACCTCCAACGCTACTGCCCGCGCCGGGGCGGGGTCGCCCTGTTGGCTTTTTGCCCTCGCGTCGACCCCTGGGTCCGGCGTCGTTTGGCTCGTTGCGTGTCTCGTCCTAAATGTTGTGTTGACCCTAGTGTTGTCCGTTTTGTCCCGCACGGCAATTCTCCCGATTTTACGTCTGTTTCGGCTGCGGGTCGGCCTGCTGGCATCAGAAATGTGACAAATTAGGAATTCATTTTTTTATATTGATTCACGAGAGAAAAAAACCACCAGAGCATACTGTACATGCAGCTGAGTAACATTACATTACTTACATGCACTTACTATTCTGTGGCATGATAGTAAGTAATGAGGTCATTTATTAAAACTGATGATCATGTCATCATCTTAAAAAAATTTCAAAGTCGTAATCATACATCATTCTATTGAACGGCATCGTAATCATCCGGATTTTAACGAATTACATTATTTTGCACTATGATGACGTCACCAACATTTTAGTGAATAGAGTCATTCGTGAAAAAAAATGTCCCACTATACTAGGAAAGATTAACGGGCATTTTATTTACATTTAATCGGACACTTTTTTTCAAAGTCGAAAACCAGGCAAAGCTAAAATAAAATCGACCAATAATGTTTCGGAATACTTGAAAGTATATTTACTTTTACAGATAAGCTATATTTGAGGAAATTCATGCATCATCTGTAGACTATTACACCCACTTTTTCATCCGAAAATGTACACTTACCGAAGCTTAGCTGCAATGTAAAGTTTTCATTCGAAGCACCGCATTATTATGTAAGAAAACAAAACATAAATTACGCATATTTAAAATGTAAATAATGTTCTAGGATTAATAGCTAAACGTGTCACAAATCATAAGTCGCTTAGTCGTAAGCATAATGTATCGTAGTTGAAAAAGCCAAAGGTAAGAACTTTCAAAACATCAAACTAAAGAAAACAATACAATAAACCTATAATCGCTTTTCTATTTTAAAGTATTGCATGGTGTTCAAAGACAGCGTCCCATAAACGAAAAAACATATTTTTGGAACTGTAACTTCCGTAGGCCTACTAAAAATGTTTCTGAAAATGAAATTTTGTGAAATGTATTTTAGCTTTAAAATACATTTACGAATTGTTTAAAATATTGTAGAGTGAAACATCCGAGTTATTTCCAAATATCGTGCGTATGTATTTAAATATGTTTTGATAAATGTTAACCAATTTTCAAATATATTAAAAAAATCCACAAAACACATTAACAAGATTGTATAATAATCTTGTATAATAATCTTGTATTAACAAGATTGTATAATAATATTTAAAATACATTTTTAAATATTTTTCCAAGGTTTTTATTCTTTTACTTTAACGTACATTGTCTTACAATGTAAATTACTGAATGAATGTAAAAAAAGACATTTGCAAATTTACTTGAAATATAGTAAGTAAAATATGTAAATCTGATGCGGTTTTACAAACATGTTTTTAAATCATAATAGAAACATATTTGCAAATATAAACTTTATAAATATTAGCTACCTTATAAAACATATTTTCTTCAAGCATATTTTGCCAATCGGCTAAAAACATTAATTTGTAACGTTATTTAAAAAAAAAATATTTATTAAATTTAATTGGCATATCAGAAATGTTTCAAATGTACACCTCGTATATCACGGTATTCTTTATTTAGACGTGAATTGCGGTGTTTAAATACTTTAAAAAATAGAAAAATAATAACTTTTTTTTAGTTAAGTGTTAAGTTAATTGTGTCCTTTACAGGAAAGATATATTGCCAAAATACTAATTACACGCATTGTTTATAAATGATCTAGTTTGGCTGTATTGCCAGACATGCTTATTTATGGCATGCATACGAGGTTTCAAATACATATGTATGATTATATCTGAAATTGTCTATATGTGGATTTAATGGATATTTTCACAATTGAGTATATTTATGGCTATACCTGAAAATGACAATATAAAGTATGTGTTAACTTAATTGACAGACTAAATATGCATGGTTATATGAAAACGTCTACAAATTTCTAGGTAAATCTGGTTTTAATACATTATGTGAGACGGATTTTGCCGCCCACATTCTTTTCCCGCGCCCGCGCACCCTCGCATTCCAGGGGCAGCCGCCGTGCTTCACCGCAATGCACGCGCGCATTCCGTGTAGCCCGCCACCAGGGATTTTGGCGCTCGGACGGCGTTTTGACCATCGAACCGAGGTCAACGGGATTCCTGAGCATGCTACGTGCTGAGCCTGACCCCAGACGATCCAAGGGTCATCTCTAAGACCTAGTGGAATGTCAGGGGGCACTGCAGGTGAAAGAAGAGGACAAAGAGACTAGATCAGAAACTAAGCAGCCACCAAGGAGCGTGGACCTGGAAGTTTTTGCTGTCCAGATTAGCTGAATCTACTAGGAGGCCAAGCTGCAACCAGATTCCAGGATCAGCCATAGGAGGGACATTGGGAATGTCCAGGGCATGTTGCCTGAAGACCAGCAAGCAGTTTCATCGGTTCCAAGATTTGGGAACAAGCAACTGAACTTTTGCTGTTGTGTGATTCCCCGGAGGTCAAGCAGTCTCCGGATGTCTTCCGGAATAAACTTTCCAGTAGAATAACCCAGCAGTGCCATCCTACGTCAGCCAGTCCAGTGCCTGGAAGGTCCAGGCTAACCACAGAGAGGGAAGCAAGAACCAGAGGTCGACAAGGGACACCCGGCCAACGGAAGAGCGCGTTCCGCGCTTGTACAGCACACGCGCCCTTCACGTATAATTAAAGAGTGTGTCCCCCTGAACTTTTCTGTGTCCTGTCTTACACATTTTATATGTGAATTTTTTAAATCCATTTCTTCACAATGTGGGATGATACATTTCGTAGGTATAAAATAGGAGATCAGCGCGTATAAAATTGACGTAAGTTTGGCAATAAAAAAATTTTGGATAAAATTTTAACACATAATTACAGTACAGAGTATGTGCATAAAAAGAATTATCAATGCAAGCAATCCCTAAGGTTGGTTAAATTAATGTGAGAAATTGCTTAACGCGTAATTCGTATCTTGACGTGGATTAGGAGAATGGAAAGAACAAGAATCATGGGTGGAGTAAAAACATTAATTTCAATCAGCACGAAGTATGCTTTTATAGTTTTTGCACTTATCACGATGGATTCAGCGCGATAAAACCAAATGGGATAAGAATACATTTTAATAAAGGATGGCAGGTGCGAAGCTCGAATTTATAGCTTGTGTTATACGACATTTCAGATTCAATTCCATAAGTCATTTCTGCAAAAATGTAATTTTTCTCGCAATTTACAAAAGCATATTTTTATAAATGGACATAATTTAAGAATAAATATATCTTCTAAATTACATAATGGCGTCACACTGTTTTGATCGAGCTTAAAGCCGACGCTCAAATTTAGACTTTTGAAATGACATACAGTTCAATACAGGTTTTATACTAAATGATGATTTGCATCGATCGGATCATATTATTTTGCCGTACAGTAAATACTCCAATAAAACAATCGAGCAATTGAAGATGCTTACACTCACAGATGATTACTCTCAAATACAAGTTTTGGCCAAGTTTTCAAATTAGAACGAGAAATGGCAAGAATGTTATTTTCAGCAAAAACAATTTCCTATTGCGGCACATAAGGAGCGATATTTCCAGAATATATCCCTATAGTATATGACAGCACTGTTTCAAAGCGAAAAATGTGGATAAACTATAGGCTACGTTGTTCCTGATTGGCTATCCAGCAGAAAGAAACTTTTGTGCTTGGCTGTAAAACCTATGACGTCAGTTTCTTTCCAGAAATAAGTTGCGCAGAATAGGATCGGTATTTTCAGAATATATCCCTAAAGTATATGACAGCACTGTTTCAAAGCGGAAATGTGAGTAAACCAACTTGACAGCGTAGCTTTTATTCCAATCCCATGACATATGTCCTTCCTGATTGGCCATCCAACAGAAAGAAACTTTCGTGTGTGGCTGTAAAACCTATGACGTAAGTTTCTTTCCAAAAATAAGTTCCGCCGATTAAGATCAGAATAAGATATATTGTAAAATTTGTGGAAATATATCTGGACATTTATTTGCGAATTAAATTTTTCCCAACACACGGGGAACTATCGAGCAATAATATATTTGGAAACAAGTTTCCGGAAATAAATTGCCTCGTGCGTGACGGACTTGACATTTCAAGAATACACAAGCACATTGGCCCATACTTCCAGCTATCGGTGTTTTAGCAGGAAATTTAGATTAAAATGTCCGCAAAATCTACACGGCTCGACGTCCTCAATGGCGCTGCTCATCGGGTGCAACGTTTCCCAAAACCGGCTATAAATCTATATATTTCCGTCGATAAAAGTGCCAGACGTGGAAATTCCCTCGTGAACGAAAATATTTCAATACGAGCCGATGTTAATTTGCTCGCGATGATACGCAAGATTTGCATTTTACCGAACGCTGATCTGGTAAATCGAAAATTCCAGATGGGAATTTCGACATGTCAGCCAACATGTTGAGCAGCACGCAAAGCATATTGAAACCATTCCCAAACAAATATAAACTAGATAGGCAAATTCCAACTGGGAATTGCGTTATATTCGGCAAGCGACGTTTTGGCCCGAGCTCAACACTTTTTTCTTTCTAATTCGAGAGTTTCGGGAGATAGTGAAGGCCTCCACATTGGCGCTGACTGAACTTTTTGAATAAGTCCAAATTTACAATGTAAATATTTGGATAAGGACAGAGCTCGGCCGCTCACGCACTGCGAGTTAGTTCATCCTTCGCTCAGGTGGGCGAGTGAGGCCTCTAGTTAAACTCGTTGCCAAAATGTGCCGCTGCTGAATAATCGATTTTTTATCCTCCCAAACGTTCTAATGAGTTTCTTTTATATGCAAATGTCAATATTGTGGAACTGCATACTAAAGTGAGATGCGACATATAAGGGGGAATTTCCATTGGAAACCCATAAATGAAAATGCCACTGTGCCCTTTTACTTTACGCGAGGTTAAAAAAAAAGCATTTTTCTCTTAGAACCTCTGGCACGCAAATATTTTCAGATGCTGATGTAAATGCGCCGTAAATAACCTTTTTTCCTCCGTTTTTCGTGGCCCTACATGCAAGCCCATTTACAGTAGCTGAAGGACCTCAATTTTCACATAATGTTTGTAAAATTTAGACATTATAGTTCACTAGCACTAAAAACTTCAAACAAAAGTAGAATTTTTTTCCACTAATATTTCAAATGAAACATTCATTTTTTGGATATATTTTTCATATATATATTCAAACCTCATTAATAAGGATTCGGTTTATACGAATATCTGCTAGTACGAACTCATTTCCAGTCTCCGTTCTACATGTATAAAGTATGGAACAGTAGTTGAACAGGACATTGACTTTCAGTTAATGTTCGTAGAATTTAGTTAATACAGTGTAGTTCACTAACATTAGATGGTTCAAAAAAAAGTTGAAATTTGTTTTTCAAATAATGATATTTCAAATCAAACCTTCATTTTTTGGATATATTTTTCATATGTATTGAAACCTGATTAAAAAAAAGGAAGAAATAGGACGACGGAAAAGGACACGATTCTCTGCTTGTACGAACTCATTTCTAGTCTCCGTCCTATTAAGGTATGGACGAATAATGTTAATGTCTTCGTCTAAGACGAACTCCGAATGCGGATATTATAAATTAAAATCCGATAAAAATGAAAGAATTTTCGAGTTTCCAAACATTCGCGCTATGATACGTTAAAAGGAACTTTAGGCAATACGAATAAAAACGTACGTCATAACGGGGAATTCCCCGATACCAGTTCAGCACCTTCCCATTCATAAACGAGAGATTTTAGGATTTCTTTTGTCCACAAATATCATAACTAATACCCCAACTCAAGAAAGGTTATGTCCCTCATAAGCAGTCTTCTTCTGTGTAGGATTTTTTACAAACTTCGATAAAATGTTAATTCATATTGTTGATGACATGTTTTATCTAACTTCAGATAATCCGAACGTACGTACGGTTGAAAGGAGCAAATTTTGACGTCCTTTGAGATTCGTCTTAGTGAGGTTCGAATACATAATGAAATGATTCAAAACTCGCATAATGGATTTATTAAATGTTTAAATAGTACAGGAAGTATCATTAACATGTCCTAAGACATATATGTACATGGACATGTAATTAATGGCATGATTTTAATTGGGCATATGAGCAATACATCTGCAAGTTATTCTCTCAGAAACTTGTTTATGCCTATTTTAAATTAAGCAAGTTACTTCTTAATTCTGATTTCCATTAAAACTTTAATTAATGCATACGGTCTTCCTCGGTGGGAAACACAGTATTTCGTTCCGAATTAGTTTTACTTTTTTATATCTAGACTTGATTAAACTACACATCGAGCAGACAGAGTCTGGGTTATCTTTATTGAGAGATGAAGATTAAATTACTTCGATATTGCCACGGTAGCTATGGCATTTACATCGGAGGTGAATTTGTCACAGAAATGGGAAATTTTGAAAAATGATTACTTTTAAAGTATTAAGTAGAAAACTGGTTTCGGCTATAGTATGTAATGCATATAGACACGTGTGACCGCTAATAATATTCACCAAAGTGACAAAAAAAATGCACAAAAAATTGCGTCTAAATATGCGAGGCAACCGCTGCAGAATACGCTCGAATATTACCACTTAATTCTCCCGAAGTTACCAGCTGGAGAAAAGTAATTGGTATTGATTTCATAGTCTATATTCCCCGTACATTTTATAAAGGAAAAACTGAAGCCCAATGTTAAAACATCTGTTCACTCTGTGCGATGCAGGTCGATAATAGATAAGACCAACATAACAAAAAAAACTGCGGAACAGCCTACCAATTACGTTAGACTAATACTAATAGCACAAAGGCGTTGTATTAATAATCTTTTTACTTTCACCGTTGTTGCCAAATAATAATCTAGGGTTGAGCCGATGCTTGACTATATCTACAGTAGCAGGTTTGCCAATTATTGTTGTACTTATTCGCAAATGACGCCCAGTATGAAAAATTCTTTGAATCCATCACCAAATATGCAGTAAAAACTCTAATCCAACCTAACAACAGGAATTTATTTCCAAAGGAAGTCTCGATATAATCAACTAGCTATCTCGCAGATACAAACAACGTTAAACTGATTGAATTTTGCTACGTTGTACAAAACATGAAATTTCGCCAAATATTAGTTCCAATATTAGTTCCTGGCTTGTATATTCAAATATTCAGTTCCAGCCAGTAATACAGGCATTAAATCTTATGAAAAAAGAATAGGCCTATACAGTATACGAGGAGCGTTCATTAAGTTTCCGCAACCATTTAAAAATAAAACATAAAACATAGTCTGTATGGATTTAATGAAATTTGTTGGAAAACTTCTTGCTTCATTCCTGAACTTATTTCAACATTAAAAAATATTTCAAAAATGACACTTGCCTAAAATTCGAAAGCAAAGATGGACTCCGAGGAGATAGTAGCTCAGCAGCGGTTGTAACTTTTGAAAGCATTTCAGGAGCAGAAATGCGTGAATCTGTTTAAGGTCCGAGTAATGTCCGAACGTTGGGTCTAGGAGTGGATTGAAAAGTTGAGAAATGGACAGACAAGTGTGACAGATGCTCAGAGATGTGGACGGCTAGTTTCTGTTAGAAATTCTTTGGCTTATACGCTTTCGAGCGAGCCATCGTTCACTGCCAGAACGATGACAAAAATGCAGCTCCCAAAATAGAAATTATCTTTAACAATAGATGACGTTTACGCGTATTCTATACCAAATGTCATTAAAATCCATACAACCGTTATTTTTTAAATCATTGCGGAAACTTAATGAACATCCCTCGTATATGTACATTTACGTCTTTTCCAAACCAATTCAATATTTTCCACCACTATATAAAGTACCTGGTTTGTTTTTCAAATTACAAATGTATACAATGTACAAAATATAGTGCAATGGTCAGACAAATAGTTTAATGTTTCGTTAAACACATTTAGCTGCAGATTATTCTTCCGCACAGAATGGCGAAGCTAACGCATGTTTTATAAATAATTCAAGTAAGTTATTCTCGGTTATGTTCAATATTTTACACAAAAAAGTAAAACTGGCACTTTCTTTTAAATATTTGAGAAGTACTAATGCAGTTTTTTCTTGCCTCGAAAAATAATAAAATATTCAATCTTACCTTCGAAGCTTTTTTTCACAAAGAAAGGTGTCATAGCAGGCGATGATTCCCAATACTGTCACACCGTGTTCTTTGGCCAACATGGCCAATAATGCCAAAATAAAGGCAATATAAAAATATGACGAAGACGATGTTTTCGACTTTTCTTCTAACTTTAAATTTCTGAAAGAAAACAAGTCATGCGGTTTAATTTGTTATTAATAAAAAAGCCACTAGAAATTTGCATAAAATTACCTTAAATTCGAAATGATTATAGTGTTAAATAACACGCACAAAGCTAGTAATTTGTCACAAACTACTACTTGTATACTTTTTGAAATATTATTTTGCACATGTTTGACAAGGTATTTCATGGATGAAAAACGATATATTAAACAGACAATATGTAATTTCCATCGTTTTATATCGATTTTCAATGAAAGTTATGACCAATTATGGTTCATTCTTAACTATTGATTGTATGTTCTGCTAATCATAATAATCCATGTTAGAAATAATTTAAAAAATACAAACTTCTTTATACATCAACGTTAAATCTAAATGCAAATGTCCCTACTATGCGGTAATTTCGAAGAACACCATTTTATTCTAAGAAATTTGATTTCTCGGAATACAGTTTGCAATTCTTTCAGCAAAAAATACATTGAAACGAGTAAAATTTGCCAAACGTACGTGTACATTGTGTCCCGCAAAGTTAAGATTCCCTGAGAATCGAAAACACAACTAACGCACATCGAAATTGAGCATAAATATTGACGTAATGGATTTGCTGTATATATTCAATAAATACAGTATAGTCCATATAGCCCGCAACTTATACAAATATTGAAGCTTCACATTCCGAAATTCTTCTGAAAATACACTATAAACGCGCAGTACTTGAAAGAGAAATTTAGTTTCTATTTACTATTTGCGCTAATATTGAGCAAATAGCTCGAAGGTCTTACCATTAATGTTCTTCATAAATTCTTTAGAACTGAAAGAACTTGTTATTTTACAGCATAATGTTGCGTCGAAGAAATATTTTAGGATATACTGTACGTATTAGGAAATGCAACAGTTATCATTCCATGTATTATATTTACACGTACCATTAGCATCGTAATAGAATAAAACTCTGAATTTATTTTCATTTATTTTGTATGAACATGTAAAACATTTTGAAAAAGATTTTAATCGCTTGCATCAGAAGCTTCAAAATGCTCATTGAGAAAACCTCGATGCTTTATAACGAATTTAAACGTCCTAAAGTATGTACAAAATTCGCTAACCAGGGAATTCCGAAATTCGGATATTACAACGTTCGACTAAAACTGGTGAATTTTCGAGTTTCCAAGCATTCGCGATATGTCACGTTAAAACGAACTTTCGAAAGTTCGTTTTAACAAAGATACGTTATAGAAAGGAATTCCCCGATAAAAGTTGCAACACCTTCCCATTCATATATTGTACGTGAGTTAAGATTTAATGCAAATTTCGACGAAACTTTAGTTCTTATTATTGAAATCATGTTTTTTTTCGACTTCTGATAATACGAACTACGGTTAAACTTAATAATTTTTGATGTCCCTCGAGATTCCTCTTAACGAGGCTCGGCTTTTTGTCATTCTCGAAGCTGACTAACCAAATGCCCGAAAGCATAAACAGATAAGTATTCTAGCCAAACTCCAAACTGTTGTTGCCGTTTTCGAACGAGTGTCTTTCGGCCAATATAGACTCGAATAAATCTTTGAAAATTTACCGGCCTGCAGTGCTGAGGAAGTTCAATCCAATCACTCGATTTTTTTTTCTTTTCACTTAAGGTGTTGAAAATTTCCATTCGCAATAACGCCGACCAGGATTACTTTGGCCAACATCGCAGAAAACCAAGGTTTTTTTTATACACGTGACACAATACTTATGCCCGGAGCCCGAAGCGCCGTAAGTCAGCATTTGTCGTGATGAAAACAAAATGAAGCGAAAGAAAGAAAGAGAAAATGGAAGAAACTGGAAGGGCCTCTCCAAAAACCAAACTTGGCGTTCAACTTTATTATGCAGCGTCCACTCGCTCAATCAAACGCACACTTATTCGCCCGATTTCGCGATGGCTCTCCAGCTTTTATTTATATAAAAAAAATCTTATTTGGCCCTGAGGGGAGATAAAAAACACGCGCGAAGACGGACCCAATTGAGCTACTTTACTGATGGCCCAGATGCCATTGCGATGCATTTTGCGACTTTTCGACTAAATTCCCCCCCTTCCTCGCAAATGTTTCCAGCCACGCTTATTGCTCTTTCACTTTATGGGTCTTTTCTCGCTGCCAGTATCGTTTTCTCGCGACTTCTCGACCCCGTTGTCTCCGTGTTTATATTTGCGCCAACGATGAAATCTCCATAGTTTTGGACAAGGTCCATTGTTATTCTTTGGAAACCTGAAGCCAAAACTTCAGCCCTCCACTGAAGTTATTGGTTTTTGGTTCATTATGAGCCTGGCTTCCATAAGAAAGGATGAGGGGGATAGGGGGGAAGGTACAGTGATCTAGCGGGCGAGCCAGGGGTTAGAATGGGGAGTGTCGGGTCCATATAAACAAATATAAATATTACTACTGTGTCAACATTTAAACTGAATGATTTTAGTCTAAAAAGCCTTTGCAGAAAAGTTTCATTTTTGCTCTCTAGAAGTTGACAATTACTGCGAAATCAGGAGCAAAATTCGCGAATTCGTAATTAATGTCTGACGAATTAAAAATCTGGTTTTACCCTTTTCGCATGGTCACCCTTTACCACTTTGTTCTAAGGCCCTTAACCTAAGCGGTCGATAAGGGTGCACATCAAAGATCCTGGTCTAGGGGTCAGCTTCAGTTTGTGGGAGTTCGATCTTGTAGAACAAGACATCACAAAAGATTAATTCGTAGTTCTATTGCTACTGTTCGGTTACAGGATGAGGAGTAATCCTGTCCTCGAAAGATTGGCGCACTGTTATATTACAACGCAGTTATAACACGTTGAGAATTTCATGGTGAAATAAGCAGAGCCGATGGTAATTAACTTCAATGAATCCTCCTTATTACAAAAGGGTAAAGCGTGGCCACACGAAAAAGACACCAAAATAGTCATTCGTGAGACATCAATTGCGAATGTACGATTTTTACTCCTGACGAATGTTAAACACTACATGCAGATATGCTTGCAGTGATTGCCTATTTATAGGGGGTAAAATCTCATTTTTATATTTTTTTTATCATTTACATTAAAGTTATCGCAATATGTGACTAACCAATTTGATATATGTAAAAAATCGTGGGGCATCAATTGCGAATGTATGAATTTTACTCCTGAAGAGTGGTAAACACTACATTCAGATTTGCTTGCAGTGATTGCCTATTTATAGGGGGTAAAATCTCCTTTTTATATTTTACAATTAAATAAGTTATCGCAATATGTGACTAACCATGCACTTTGATATGTATGTAAAAAATCGTGGGACATCAATTGCGAATGTTCGAATTTCACTCCTGGTGAGTGTTAAATACTACATACAGATGTGCTTGCAGTGATTGCCCATCTATTAGGGGCAAAATTTAATATTTTGTCTACAATTGACCAAACTGACTTTAACTTTGATAGATTTGAAAAATCAAAGTTCCAACATGATAAAGAAAGGCAAATATAGCGAAAGAATTTACCAGACATGGCTAAAATGGAAAGCATGGCTTTTAAACCTTTGATTTCTTTTCCGCCAAAGTACGTGTCAAACCCATTGTTGGAGTAACTCTTATCACAGCGTCATTTGATTAAAACATTCCAATATTTCAATTACAAATCAAAGCGAGGGATTATGAATTGATTAAACGCTGACATCTTTAATTTAGATTTTGGGGATGAAGGGGACAAAGTCACAGAAATGGCGAACAATACAAATTCAAAGTATACGCTGTCGTACTGATTACTTTAATCGAGCGAAGAATACGCTCACAAATAATATGGCTAGCGTCAGTTTTGATTATTGCGAATTACCGTCGAGTACAATAGCTTCTGATTGCATGTACATTGATTGTGTCGAGCGATGCGAGACATTCATCTTATGAATTCCTTTGATTTATTCAGCAACCGCAATTTCAAGACGCAATGATTGGAAACTTATTTAAAATTACAAAGCTCGATAGAGACTGATCATAAAATATCCATCAAAGGCTTCTACACTGAGCACGCAGAATGCATTCGGAAACGCAGTAAGGTTGTAAAATTACTACTCTGGGGAGCTAAGAAGGTCCATATGCGGTCCGTTCCATTTTGTGGCGAAAGGAAAATTACATACCAAGATGTTACTAATGTAAATGGATGTAACAGATGATAAATTATATGGTTTCAACCGAAAATGACATTTCTTGTTACCAGTAAGTGAAGTCTAGACATCGTAAGGAGTTGGCAATAAAATAGTATAAGAAGTTCACAAATAATATTGATGATTTTGACGAAAGATTTGAAATTATCAAATGCTACATGCATATTATCACCCAACAAAAAAGCCACGAATCAAATTTATTAGAAGGGAAAATAAAGTACATGACTATTTAAAAAAAAATTTCAATTTAGAAAAATAATGTTCAACGATTAAAAATAGTGGCAAATAAAACTCTAAAAGCTAATATTTTCATAAATTTGTCGTTATCACCGTCTGCGCATTTTAAACAGTGAGTACATTTTAATAGAAGTTTAACGAATGGAACTTTTGGCAGACGAAGTCATGTGTGCAAAAGAAATACATTGATAGGTTTTAAAACCACGATAACCTCGAGTAATTTTTAAAGCAATCGGACGTGTCGATTTTTTACACGTGATTTCACGACTTCCAAAAGAGGCATTCGTAAAAGCTTCAGTATGAGTACCACTACTATCAAAACCGTTTTTTAGAGTTTAAGATTTTCAGTAATTGTCAACATCGACATAACTGAAATCAATTTCGAGAATAAAGGCAAAGTCGAGCTTAGCTACTAAGTGGTGCTAATTCATATAAAGGGTACTCAGACTATTTCAGTTCTGCGATGCAAGTACCCGTTTTCCGGCCTAATTTTTCCGCGCATGCGCATTTGACTAAAGTTATTTATTTCTGAAAAGTCCATTTGTTTGAATGTCTGACAAGAAAAATGACGCACTTTTGACCAATTGGTCCAGTTTGAAGGGAGCGTTTTATGCAGGCGCCGTTTTAAAACCCAAGATTTTTCCCTTAAAACTTTCGCAACGACCTGCGCAGTTGATCGAGCCAATCACGGGCCACCATTCTCAAAAGGGAGGTCAAAACTGCAATGGCCGTTTTTAAGAGGTCAACATCTTAGTTCTGTTAAAATTAGTTCATCCGTTTCGAGTACCGCTACATGCATCTCCAGAGCCGCTCGGCGTGGCCCCCAACCGTGTGCATCGCAGTTCCTACAATTTTAATTCAATTTCACTTCCGCTATAACCTTCGTGATTAAATCGTCGAAGGTCCCCTCGCGAGAGCGTCACGGGGTCTTTCACCGCGACATTGTCAGAAAGCCAAATCGTGTTCGCGTCTCAACTGTCTAGCGACAGG
This sequence comes from Ommatoiulus sabulosus, assembly GCA_034697705.1. Classification (NCBI taxonomy): domain Eukaryota; kingdom Metazoa; phylum Arthropoda; class Diplopoda; order Julida; family Julidae; genus Ommatoiulus; species Ommatoiulus sabulosus. Next base: position 8,725 of record JAQGAO010000520.1, on the reverse strand, counting down.
ACACGCGGCCACCTGCCAATCTTAATGAAGGACTTTAACGTCGATGATCCGTACACTCGGAATCAAATAGTGCAGTCGTAATTCGGTAATAAGATCCCCATTAAAGACGGTCTCCTCCTCGACCACGACTTGCGAAGACTCGGAAGAGTTTTACGTGGGGTTATTGCAACATTCGTGCGATTCTTTGCGGCTGACCTTCCACACCTCTCCAGTTTTTTATGCAAGTCTGTCCAATGGAATGGCTGCTTATGATTGGACGGAGTCCGGTTCGCAATGGCTAATCGATTTCAATCAGCCTTTCGTCTATATCTCTCTTCCCCCACGCGTACTTGAGCAGCCCCCCCTGCTTTTAATACCAATTTTTACATTCTTCCGCCCATCACCGATTCGGGAAAAGCTATTATCTACGGGACTTATAAGCCAACCGCAACAACATCGCCGCGCATCTCATAAACATACATGAATAAAAATGAAGAAAATCCGCCAGATTTCGGTTTATAAGTAACGCCGTTCCGTCCCCCGGGTGCTCCGCGTATCGAACGGAGTGCGGAAGCAGCTCTTAAGCCTCTTATTAAGCAGTCACATTTCACGTCGAGACGCGTACGTCATTTGATAATGGGTTGTTGCGAACCCCTTGACCAGCCTGTCAAAATGCAAAACGTATTCTGTAAGAGCATTAGGGCTTAGAAAACGCCCGAAAGATTTGTTTGCAAATCCGTGTCAGTGATGGAGTAGTAAAACTTTTCAGAATATCTATTTGATTTTGGGTCAGGGGGATGATGTGGCGTGACAGCGGGAAAACATCAAACTGGAAGAGGTGCGGCGCAATCTGTTGGAACCACGTGTTTAATCCGCGAATAATGTACATGTTGTATATTGATGTGACACGGATCGAGTGGATGTGGTCCTGTGTTAAAAATGTGACAAGTTCGTTCGGAAGACGAGATGGACCGGGACAACAGTCCACGTACAAGGATTGCGTAGTATGAAAAATGAATGTACTATTTATAAATTTAAATAATAGATAAGTAGTTCAAAGGTCCAGTCTGCCATCGGGATTTATGGTGTTATCGCACGAAAACAGTGATCTGAAAAATTATCAATAAATGAAATATGCATCGCAGTTGTTCACTATTGATACGGTAGTACGATGCTTCAGAAAAATCTGGTTATGGAATTCAAGAAATCTCGTATTTTTTTAAATGGGAATTCGAAGAATGGGTCAACTTAAAATTGTCAAACCGACCACTCAGTTTTCGGAAAGATGTACGAGGGGCGTTCATTAAGTTTCCGAAATCATTTAAGAAAAAACCGGCTGTACGTACTTAAAACTGCAATGCAAAGATGGAGGCCCAGAAGCGTTTTTTAACTTTCGAAGGCATTTCAGGAGCCCAAATGCGTGAAATGTTCGGTCTACGCGTGGATTGAAAAGTTGAAAAATGGACGTTGAAAGTGTCTGCCAGAAATGCTTTACTTGAACGTTTTTTGAACGAGGCATGTACTCGCCAGAACGATGGAAAAAATGAAGCTCCCAAAATGGGAATTTTTTGAGTAACGTTTACATGTATTTCTCTACCAAAATTCATTAAAATCTATAAAGCCGGATTTGGCGGAAACTTAACAAACACCCTTCGTACTTTATTGACCCGCCTAACTTTAAGAGGGTGTCCTAATGCCATTGTATTATGGACACTTTTTCCTAAAAGTTCTAAGCACAAAAATTACTTTTTATTTCATTGAATATGTGCATTGAATACAAATTTGAGAAAGATACACATTGGTTTGAGAATTATTTGGGAAACTGCCTTTCTCGACCTCTTCGGATCATTGGGTTTATAGTTGGGATCATTGGGATCACAGAAAGTTTTCAAATTTAACAAACGTTTCGCGACTGGCCATAAATCGACCTTATGTGAGATGTCCACAGTTTGAAGGTCAATGATGTATCATCTATCAGAATGCATGTTGCATGTTGCAGTTCGTTTCGACGTTGGCTTCGCATGTATACAACGTTAGGTCAGACATAGCAGTGATGAATTAAAACACTCGTATTTCAAAGTTAGCCATAGATATTGTGGATGTATACCAAAAAGCTTAAAGGGAGTTTCATTTAATTAATACTCCTAGAAAATGGCCATTGCAAAAACGCCAAGCTGCGACGAAAAATTCGATAATGATTACACCCTAACAACCATACATCATTACAAGTGGATTGATTAGATCACTCGAAACCAAGAATTCTAAAGAGAACATCAAAGGATGTCCAATGAATAGTACCGAAACGCGGGGTATCTTGTTACGAACAGGGTTATTGAAGACAATTTCCCACTCCACAGTAGAAGAGCAGAGATTCTTAAGAGGAAACCATCGACACAATGAAAATAATCAAAAGATTTCAGCGAAGGTTCCGGTGGTATACGAGTTGATTCATCTAAAAAAAATCGTATAATTAGCGGGATTTGTAAATCTAGACGTAGAAGAACTTGGAGATCTCTCGTTCTCCGTATCGATCTAGCGAGCGTTTTGTTTAGTTTACTCAAAAGTTTTCTTTATTCGTTTTATTACTAAGATAGAAAATCTGCGTGGGAATCCCTAAAACTTAAGTGCATAAATTGATCGAAACATACCGTACGTAAAGCAACGTCAGAAAGCATTAGGTTTGTTTGATTTGAAACCTCGATATATTGGTAACGTTTGTTTTTTAAGCATCTCCTGAAAGTCTTTCATGTCGCATTTAAGACTCCGAGAAGAGGCCGCAATCGTGAAATACGTGATCTAAAGTATAACCTACGCTATCAAAAGTACATTTTCTACCCCACCATTTATATTGCCATTAAGAGGAACAGAGTATATTTCCTAGAGCAAGTCCTAAATCCTAAAACACTGTTTACGATGTTTCTATATCTAGCTACGGGTATGGCATTAAGTTTTGTGCCTAGCTTAGCGAGAGAATTGGTCCGGGGCACGAGAAGAGCAAACACAATGGACTCGAGAGAGCATTTCCGAAATTCGTGAGAGAAAAGTTAAAGACTATTATACATTAGGCCGCAACTTGATGAGCATTTACACAAATGGATGCTCGAAGCGGTTGGCTAATCAGTGCAGCGCTGCTCAGCAAGTGATTATTAATGTGGCATTTATACGTCGGGGATAACGTATTGCTGGTGGAAAACTTGAAGGAGGTCAGTGCTCATGTAAGGGCCACGCTTACCACGGGGGAGTAATGATCTACTTTCCCTTTTAACGATACGCAGTTGTTGGTTCCGAAAACCGCGAGTGTCCATAACTTCCCATAAAGCAACTAAGCAAACAAAGCCGCTGGGAAATGATACCGTTCTCAACTGATCACATAGTCAATAACGAAATAGGCTAAGTTTGTTGTACAAGTAGAAGCAATTATGTGTTTAAGGCGTCATACTAGGTTTCCATACGTCGTGATTGGAGCAATCTGGAGCTACGACGTGAAGCTACAGTAGAACCCCTCTAATCCGTCACCTTTGGGACTGGGGGTATGGTCGGAACGCAAAAAAGGTCGGATTATCAGAAAAAAGTAAAAAAACAATCTTTCAACTCAAGAATGACTGTACATATTGTTCTCTACAGTAAAAACATTGCAATAAATCGCATAAAAGCTGGTATTATGAAAAAGAGCAATAATGTATGTATTTATGTACTGTACTACATGCTGTACATACATGTACAATGTACATGTAATGTAAAAATTGAAGGTAGCCTATAGTAAAAGATAGCCTCCGACCATGGTCGGATTAACCGGAGTGACGGACTAGCCGAGGGCGGACTAGAGGGGTTCTACTGTAGTTACAAGAAACCGATGCAATCAATTTTGTCGTGAATTGTCGAGATAAAGTGTCAAAGTTTTTTGTTTTCTGAAATCCAGCTAGTGTCATAATCGAATAAATAAAAGATGATTCGGGAAAAATAAAATGCGTTAATATTCAAGTATATGAGGGTTTACAAAATCGTAACGTCGAAATAAATAGTCCAACTGCAATTGTCTGTGTTTTTGAATACTATCAACGGATCTAGTTCTTTTTATCGCGTGTATTTTCACTTTCGTATATACATTTTTTTAGACTCCTCCCTCCATCACTTTATGATGACATTCAAATGGAAAATACACGCTTGCCTATGACAGGCCTATGCCATTCCATGGATTTACAAAACATTTGCATAGATGTTCCATACACGCTTGCCTATGACAGGCCTATGCCATTCCATGGATTTACAAAACATTTGCATAGATGTTCCATTCAGCTTTAAATTTTTTTTTTTTACAAAACATTTGCATAGATGTTCCATTCAGCTTTCTAAAAAAATCTTCTGACTGCATGTACATAGTAAGAATAAAATCGGATATCACGGAACATTTGCATAATAAGAAATGCTTGTACGTGTTGTCTCGTCCTGCCAAGACTAAATTTGTAACTCCTTCTTTTATGTGAATTGGAAGATGTTTAGATCAGATTGAACTATATGGTGAAATAATCATTCCCAGATAATCTGATAAAGTCTACGGAATTATTTGCGATGTAAGATATCGCGGGAGCATGCACAGGTCAAACATGATTACATGTATTTCCTTAATTGTATTATTTAAAAACTTAACATTTCAAAGATATGGGGAGCGTACACATGGCTCGCACACAAATCATTCTATTAGCATCTTGCAGCATCGTATACGAAATGAACTTTTAACATCAACTATAAATGTATAGTTTTATAATACTGTGTTGTCCGCCTTAAAACATAATTTGCATAACGGAGCTCAGCAGTTAAGCATTTCCGCTTTACCTTTACTTGCGGCACGGTGGTTTACGACCCCGTAAAGTGTTGCACGAGTTTTGAATTACATGTAATTCTTCAATTCTTCATGTACGGGGAATCGCGTGAAGGTGCGGAAAAAATTGGCCGAACCGAAGTACAATTGTAAACACGCGTATTTCTAGATGGGGACGGAAGACATTAACTCGGTTTCTTGGACAATGTAATCATATTTATCTTTCCGACCTTTATTAGTTTTAAAAGCTGTTATACCACATGTGGTGGTGATTCCTATCTGCATTAAACCATGAACAACACACATTTCGATAAGTGATACTGGCCGCAAGGCCGGATGAAGTATGCGAGGTCCTATATCCCCTGTCATTAACAAGCTACAGTATATACAACGCAAAAATACAGGAGGCCAACAAACTCGAACTCACGCTTTTGACATCGTATGGCAAGAAATGCCTAGTGCGCATGCGTCGCTAGGCGGAGTTTACTCTAGATTTGCATGTTATTGTACGTTTACACGTACGTGAATCTACGTCAATTCCTGAGTACCGCAAATGTTATTCTTGAAAGTTTGTACTTTTACACCTAATTTCTTCTTTCCTTAAAGCGATTCAGACCTCTTACAAATGTATAAGTTGGGATAAGTTTTGTAATTTCCGATGAACTACCGAACGTCTTTCTTTCACGCGAAGTTAATTTTTTTTATCTTTCTAATTTTGAAAATGTTCTCCGCGCATGCGCCGCGTCTTATCATCCCGTAGAGTTAGTTCCTCTCGCGTGCTCCACATATGGATTTTACTTCTCATCACGCCTTATTTCCGAACACTTGTAAAACGTATCGTATATACATTCGCTGTAATCGTCGCGCACTCGCTATAGCTCCCTATCTTCGCACAAAATGCGTTTTTGGGTGGATTTCCTCGGCGAACGCCCTGCGATAGGCGTATTGCGCCGAAAGGTAATTTAATGGGATGGGGTGTAGGAGATGGTTTCTACTTATAAGGCCCTAATGGAATACCCGAATATGATAAATCACACAATTAGCGTCCATATAGAGTGAGAAATTGCAAAAATGAATGGCTCGAGATAAGTACGAGAGGATCGGCGGATGCGTAGACGGAACAGGAAACGCGGTGGCACCAATAAATGAGCCCCGTTTTATGTATTATGAAATTATACCTAAGTCTTTTTAGATGCTTCGGCGTTTATAACATTGTCATTATGTAGTCCGCGCGTGTATGCGCGAGTTGCAAATTATGGATCATGGAGAAAAATGAGTGCAGGACAATTAATTTTCTGCCAAGATGATAATGCTAATCAGTGGATATTAGCGCGCCGAGCATTAAACAAACTCGAATTAAGAAGTTTTCTCGGAGCGTCATTGCAGCTGATCGGATGTTGGTCAAGGTGCCGGGTGTTATCGCGGAAACAAATTACGCGATAGAAATGACGTTGGTGAATTCTTCGATATAAAAACTACGTTTTAATGGGCGAATAAACAAGATGCTGTATCTGAAAATTGCACCGCAACGCCATGACGTGGATTATGCAATAATTTGATAGGCGCAGGCAGCCTATTGGGGAGGAGGGGGTAGGGGGTATGAGGGGAATGATCAATAATAATGACGATTTACATGCGCGTTTTGAAAAGATGCTACTATTATTTTTCAAGAAAGATGATTTAATTAATGACAGCAACATTACTCATTTATCGCGCAGTTAAACTTATAAATAACGTAAGAGTGACTTCATTATGCTAGAGGAGGAAACTAGAAGATTGCATCAGCGTGAAATGGAAATACTTTCATATTTATGGTAATTAACGAAAATGAATTTAGGAGAGCATTCCATCCATGGCCCACACAAGGGAAAAGGGGGTGGCGTTTCAGATCTATACCTATAATAGCAGTGGGAAAAGGGGCCACCCAAATGGTGTAGCCTGGTGGCCCGCTTCAGGATGCATATAGACCGAGAAGGGTCTGTAACACTGCACAACGCATTCCCAATGCACGTGATAGTCTTTTGATAATATCTTATACTGATACTGATTAAAATTTAAATCTATTCATTTAAGTAAAAGTTTTGCTATGTACAACGTAATCTTTGGCGTGAACTTTCACCTATGCGCCAAACTGGAACAAGAGTAATTCAAATACGGGGTAAAATGAATGCTAAGGGTAGAAGAGTATAAAATGGAAGCAAGGGGGTCGGGAAAACAGCAATCGTATTTATTTATATTAGAAAATTAGTTTTTAAGGGTAATTGCACGCTACACTGGAGAACTATTTAACATTTAATCGTACTGCGTTCTTTTCGCGAAATTAATATTCATGAACGATGCAGTAGTAATAAAGTGGTTCTGCATGGTGTTATCATTCTCTCATGAATATGAATTTAATATTAAACTCTTGAAAATTACGAATCGATAGGTTTTGAAGATATACTACTTACATGATGCTATTGGGATTAATCAAAGGAATTGAACGAAGCAGATTTTAGAAGTTGCGAGGCACAAACATGCAGTTATGAATAATGGATCACTGTGATTCTTTTTTTGTTTTTCTGTGTTTAACGACACCATTTTGAAGGAAATTAATTGTAATGCGATGGCGGCCGCCTTTGGCGCGTATCGAGTCTCCAGGCTGTTAAAACTCTCGTTTCTCATATGACTGATGCGAATTCATACGGGATAAAAATAGATTTAATTTAATACTTCGACATTTAAATATATCTCGAGCATGCTAACCTTATTTTTAAAGCGGCATTCAAAATGATCAAAAACACATGCTCGAAAAATACTGATGGGTGAAATAGCCCTAAGCCGTGTTTGGCAGTCACCTGCATCCGCATGGTCGAAAATGTGTGCCAAGTAATTTTGGATTCGCGGCTGTTGGCATGTACCCATCTTGCTCGTTTGGATGTTGGGGGATATTTTGAGTTATCTTAAAATTAAAATTCCCCGTCGTGAACAGATCATGTCCGCTATATAACCTATGTGTATATCGTATATTAGATTTGCGAAAGCCCGGTGCCTTTTGCCTCCTTAATGGACGCGCAACGCGTTACTCGCATTCAGTACGTTGTCAGAAATTGGATTTTGATGATTCTCAACGTGGTTCACTTTTGAATGTTGCGATTGGACATCCCGAGAGTTGTGCTATTTTCCACCGATCTGTTAGCAACACCTGTCATTTTCTGACAGATTTCTTCGATTCGACGAAATTCAAGTTTTGGCATAAACCCATAACAACCCTTGAATTTTACGAACGTTTCGCTTTGTGTTTCGATGCTTTTGAGATTTACATTTCAGATGGTTTTCGTCGATGTCAATCTGTATCGATTTTTGCAACGCAGCAAAGTTGCGAAATGGAAATTTTTTAGTCCGCTTTTTGTCCTTACACTACATGTGTATTTTAGATGTGCGGTTTAGGCTTAATAGTTTTTTCACAGTCGCACGTTTTGCTTATTGCGCCAGCCATATGATTGATGCTTTTCTTAATGCAACTGATACTCGAAGTGATATCTGTTTTAGTCATTTCGACGGTAAAAAAGTCAGCGTATACATAGATCTGCCCATATTTTTTCCACCATATAGAGACTGCACTGCGTTTGGCAAAGCATATCGTTTAAAAAGTGGTAAATCGTAAGTGTTTATTCCCTGAAGTTGCCTAGACTTTTTTGTGAAAGCACGTTGAATGTATGGCATAGGAAAATATATGCAATTATACACACTGTCCATTACACGGTGAACGCGTTTTCCAAGAGTTAAGGATATTTTTAATACTGAATTGTGCTCGATGTGGGTAAAATTCAGCGATTATGACAAATACGTGAACGTTATTTTGAAGAGCAACACTCTAAGAAAAAAAGGTACTTCAGTATACCAAAAAAAGGTGTTTTGCTTGTCACAAATACTCCACCTTTTTTG
>JAQGAO010000519.1:0-33017 GCA_034697705.1 Ommatoiulus sabulosus | reverse complement strand
AAGTATTAATTTTAGATCGCCATGACTGCGTTGAATTTCCCTGACTTTTTCAAAATAAACCATTCTTCCCTGACTTTAATTTTTCCAGGTCATTTTCAATTTCCCTGAGTTTTCCGGGTTTTCTAGGTCTGGGGGAACCCTGCACAAGTAATGTGATTTCATACGAAATGCACGATTCGCACATGCATAGCTTTTAATACGTGTTGCTACGAGATGAATTTAAAATGCTGCCATCAGCAGGGCGGCCAATTAACACCCAGTAATGGTGATTCCGTCCAGCGTAAAATTGGTTAAATATTCCATCCAATGCAATATCGACATCAACTTTGCAATTACATTTGTTGCAATTATGCAAAGATGCAATTTGCAAGAGAAAATTGAAATTTGAAGCGACAACAGAAGGTCCTCCGACGATTTGCAATTTCCATCTCTGGAGAAAAAAAAATGCAGTACGTGCTGGGGTCCGGCTGACCCGAACGAGCCAAGTTCGCCAGGAGTTTTCAATTATGCAAATCTTCATAATATATTAGAGATGGCCGTCAAAGGTTTTGCCTAACGTTCACGATTGCTCTCCCAGTTTACTCTCGGGATATGTTCAAATTTGCATAACAAACACATGGCCGGTGCGCTCGTTCCATTCAGTGTTTTTTAACGTAAACATCCATTAACAGTTCACAGCCCTTTTAGCATCATGTTTGCCAAACCATCCACTGATTTACAACGATAACATCCGTCCGAGCAAACACCGACGGACGAAGCAGCCAAAACAATAATCGCAGACAAAATTAATAATTAAGCAGCTCGCGCACAACGCTTCTTTTGGATTGTATACGCGGATTTGAGCCTGAGGTTTCTACTTAACTATGCTTTGGTTGCCAGGCAAACGAAAGCACCTTCCAAGTCTCGGGATAAATATTGAAAATAACGATCGAGTCTGTAGCATCGACACGTCATAACATCTGGTCAGAAAATGGTATAAAACCAGCAGTTTCCTCACAAACCATGTTGTATTAAATTTAACAAAAGGGGTTGATGACCGATCATCTCATTGCCTAGGATCCAAGATCCTAACAGAAATGAGACACCCTATTTTGACCAACAGGAGCGTTTCCCTGCAGATTACCAATGGGTCCATACTTATTAAGCGAGTTCTGTATACGTGATGAATTCCGCCATTGGTTACCAAGCTTCATGGTTACCAAGACTGCATGAATGTTGTCATGCATGTTCAGCCCTCGACAGAGCTGTTACCCTTTTTATTTTTGAATACTATACTGCAGATGCATAATGCATCTGCAATGAATTTTAAAATGTACATGTACAATGTATGCTAATAACGAAATGCATTTCACAATAAAAAACCTGTCTCATTTTGAATGCAATGCTTGGGAATATGAAAGCCAGAACTGCAAAAAACCGTTTCAAGATCTCTGAGTTAGCTATGACGCATTCAGAATTAACTGCCAATCACGCAGGAGTTTCCTAGAACAAAATGGTGCCAAAACGTTGCTTTTGAGAAAAAAAAAAACATTATTTCGATGATTCTTAGCATTAAAACACTATAGAATATCTGATAATGCACTACCGTTGCTTTTTTGATTCTGTAATATATCAAGCAAATTCAATTTAACAATGATGCATAAAGTCGATCGCAACTGACAAAGGAGCATTCTCCTGAAAATGGGCGAGACCCCCATTTGTTTGCTGACTGTAGGGTACTAAGTTGAAAAAAAAATTGAACGTTACCATACATTACCTCCGAGTTAACAACAATGCCCATAGATATTGCTGAACGGAACACTGATATCCGCTGAAAAAATGGGGCTCAATTACAACTGCGAGAAACTCGTGTTACCTGGATGAAAGTTAACAAAGAATTCTGGACAGTGAACACCAGCAATGATGGTGTGGCACAATGATCGTACCCTGCAAGGCCACTGCTTTGATTGGTCAACGGTGGAACCGTGCACTTCAACGTTTCTTGTCGAACGAACAATGCTTATGTTTAGAAGTTGGAGCCTCTGGAATGTAACTCGTATCACTGCTCAGCCATTGCTTTGATCATACGCCAAAATCGGCCATGCATTTTCTGCACGTCTGCCACTAGCGACATCATCCGCAACGCGTTGGCAAAGGTCGTCATGACAACGCGACGTTTGCCGAACTGACATCACATCAACCTCAACCGGCAGCAGTCCGATCGGCTGCGTATACAGCAGCGTTAAACGTGGTTAATGGCTATTGCCCGACTTTATGTGGCTGCCGAACAGCGTCAAAACAAGTCTAGACCAACCCCAATTTCCGAAGCTCAAGCCAGAATGGCGAGGATCATCGTTTCGTAATGATCCGCCTGATATAAGCATGCCTTCATGAACTGCGCCGTTTGGCACCTGTAATGATAAACTGGTCGAAACGAGACAAAACAGAAGCTGAACAACATCAGTACCTGAATGTCTACCAACGGCCCTGGAGGCACCATGGCAACCCGAGGAGTAAAAAACATGGCCACTTTAGGGACAGCGTGCGCCTTCTTACATTATGCACTGCATCAGATGACACTGATGGATCTTGATTCCCAAGTCGCACTCGATGAGGATTCGGTTTGGGAGTCATGATTCACCAGAGAAAAGTAGAACCGAAGACAAACACAAAATATGACCATTGGCAATTATGTCAATTGTTTCGAAATAGCGGACGTATACTGACCATAGATTGAGCCGCCTTCTATACAGTCGATGGACAACTTAAAACATGCACACGCGCACATGACGAGTATGAATTTGATAAGACCAAATCCTCCATATGGGGCCATTTTTTATATAACAACATCTGCCACTTTTTTCATGAGGGCATTCATACGGGCAGCATTTCTGGACCGTATTCAAAACATAACGTCCATAATTCTAGCATCACATTGTTTCTTAACATGCAACATGTGACCAAAGTGTAAGATCATCATTTCCAATGGTTAACGCATTTTGCCCCACCTATATCACAAATTTCGCACAACGTCCAGGACATTAAGACATTGTAATGGGGACAGTCAGGAATGTCCACTTTGCTCTGCTCCAGTGGAAAATGTGGGGCATGTTATGAAATTTTGCCCAAAGCTGGATCTCGTTCCAGAATACTGGAAGAATGTCCCTATGGAAGATTTACTGCATGGGTTTTGGAATTTTTGGCGGCAAAAATTGGTACAGCCCATAGGAATGGTGGTAGCTGGTGCAAATTGGCTTAATGCACCATGGCATTTCAATAATGCTCGTAGGCTATTATTCTTTGGCAAAGTACTTGTTACGTCAAAACGTACGAATTGATAATGGGACAGCCAAATTTAGCAGCGAATGAGTTTACGTGGGCTGGGAAAAGCAGTTTGCCCAACAAGTCTTCATGGTCCCAACTGACGAGCCAATTGACGTCAAGCTCGTCGATTTACCAGAAAAAGGCATTTCAACTAAGTAGGCCAATCAACCGTGTTTCATTGGACGCCCTAAATAAAGCACCGAGGTTGTGCCAACCACTCATCGAGATCTCGCTTTCCGAACGCGAGATGGTATATCAGTCGACTGTTTGTCATTTCCACCTGCGCGCGTCGCGTGCATCAGAACCCAGAGGAGGATCGATCGGGGCTGGAAACCACCTGTGCGAGAGCGACGATCAACGCAAGGCCAGTTTGATGGACGTCACCATGCATAATTCAATATTTCATAATTTCGAATTTGGTAATCCGGGTCATTTGCTCGTACGGACACATTGAATGATTTAGATCCAGGTCAGCTAGGCACACGATCGATACTTCGGTCTCTATACGCAACAAGCGGTCAACGCGGGGTAAATTACCAATTGTTGCGACGTTGGACGCCACCTAGCGTGCGTTCGCCTAAGCTCTGAAGCACACCGCCACCGCAATGAATGCGTCTAAGCAAGGGTTATTTCAACTTTTGGTCACAATAGGGTACTCAGAGAGAGCCTTTAAAAATGGCACTTTTTGCAGTTGTGAAGTCAGAATTTTCATCCAATCAACAACTAAAAGAACGTGCCTCCGGGTATTTTTCGCTTATGGTCTATAACGGCATGCAGACGAAATCTGAATAAGGTCCATTGGTTTAAAAATCACTGGAGGTTTCGCTGTTATAAACCAATTTACTCATTCCTTTTACACACGTGACTTCACGACTGGCAAAACTGACATTCGTAAAGCTTCTGTCTGAGTGCCTCTAATATTCCGTCCGAAGATTTTTTTTTTGGTTTTCCCTCCCTCCATCATCCCCAAACATAGGCATTATCGCCGTTTTCACTCTTTTTAGGTTCGAAACAAAACAAAAAATATCATTGAAATCGTGCAGATTGTAAATGAGCGAGACGATAATGATTGGTTTAACAATGCTGCAAGATGGTTTTTTTTTCAGAATTTCCTAACCCTGTTTGAAACCACGAGCTTTGTTCACTGGATCGTTGAGGTAGCCCTACAATAGTAACATGTATACAATTTGATGAAAAAATGAAATGATAATGGCATGCCATTGAAAGAGAAAATTAATGAATTTAACTTTGCTTAATGGTAAAAACTTTTTTTTCACATGGATTAGATTCGTCGCAAGCAACGTGCCTGCAATTCAATAGGACCAGTCAGACCTGTTCGTTCGATATTTTGCAGCTGACATCCAGACTTGGTCAAGATGTTACTTTTCCCATGTCATTTACGGGTGTCAGAGGTTTGATGGGATGCCGCTTGCATCGAAAATGATACGAGTCAAGTTGAAATGCTGAAAACGTGGAAGCCAAATCGGCGGAGCGTGACGACACCAGCGAGAAATTAATGGCTATCATTTTCTCCTAAATTAAAAGAGACACGTGAAATTCCAGCCAGAGCATGGACAAAAAAAACGACATCGAGTCCCATGTGGTCCCGCAGATTGCAATCCTGTTTAATTGAGTTGCGAGGCAACTGCGGCCATTCGCTCGCCAATCGACAACTTTTGGCGTTCTAAGATGGCCGACAATAAAGAGTCTGGCAAAGCGCGTATGTCAAAAATAATAATAAAAAGGACATTCATTGCCCGAGCATTGGATTTTATGCAAGGTCAGAGGCACTATTCTCACGATGCATCCAGACTGGGCGAATGGCAATAATTAAACAATTGGCGAAAACGCTTTGGAGAGCAGCGTGCACACATCGAACGAGGAGTTTCGTGCTAACGAGCAATTTGGGCTGTTTAAATTTCAGTAAACTGCAATAGAAGCGCGTTTTCTCTCGCTAATTAGCGTACTTGCTTTGGCAATGGTGAGCAAATACAGGCATCATATGTTGCGCGTCCTCAGTGGCTCAGTCGACCTATTCCGCCAGCGTCCCCCCTGGCGACGCATTAGAGAAATAATGCGACTGCTGGTTACATAGGAATAGAATGGTTCGAAAGTTTAGCATTTGGATATGGTAAGCGCATTATGAAAAAACTAAAATTATGATGACATTCATCATCATCATCAGAATTTAACAAATGCCGTCATCATCATAAATTTTAACGAATGTCGTTATCAGAATTTTAATTAATGGCATCATCAAAACACAAATTATTTAATGACGTAATCATATGAATTTTAATGAATTACGTCATCATCAAATTTTAATGATTGACGTCATCGTTTACTATGATGGCCACATTTGATGAGGCATTTTGTCGGGGAAAGACGACGTAGTTCTACGTCAAATTACAGTATATTACGTAGAAATGAGTAGCTAAAAGCTTACATTTTTATTGAGTAAGGTTGGGAGCAGAGTGAAGCTTGTTTCTAGTAGCTGATAACCAGTGTCGCTTAGTGGTATGCGTCTGCAATACCACTAAGCGACACTAGTTCGAAATCGGTTATGGCAAGCGACTGGAATAAGCTTCACCCTGCTCCCACCCAATGGTTGCACAAAATGAGTAACAACCTAGGTGGCGTTGCAGTCGTCGGAAGCAAAAGATGTACCTGAATACTTCGGTAACTTCACGGAGACAAATTTCAATCTTGGGTAGTTTCCCAACAAGATGGTGCAACACTGCATTGGGGATGAAGTGTTTGCAAATTGCTCACTTACAGAATACTTATCCCAACCGATGCATTTGGAGAGACAGACCAATTACAAAGGCAGGCGGACCCATGGTAACGTCCGGTCGCCGAACATTCAATATGGGGTTACATACTATACTACTGTACCTGTAACTTACACTAAAGATCAAGTCGATTTAACTCCAGTGCCTGATATTATGACATTGAACTCGAGAATAACGGGTGCAACATCTCTTCGAGACTGTTGCAAGGCATGAATAAAAATTGAATATCGACTAGACATCCTCCGGACCACAAACTACGCTCATGTGGATTTTGTACTCACATCGTAAACAAAACATAACTAGCATCCGACATGCCGCGTACCAAATATTTCCACTTGACGCGTTTTTTATTATATGGTTTTTCTTAATGATCAGCAATAAAACCATGAGCGTAGAATAAGAATTAAAAATACTTAATTATAATTTTTTTAGGAATGTGAGTACTTGGTACGTACATGTCCATACGTATATAGCTAAGCCAACAAACTGCTAATCTGCATATTCTAAAGTAAACAAGCCAATGCATGCATTGTCACAAGGAAAATACTTTATGTACAAGATGTCTCATCGGATTCAGATTGTTTTTAAAAGACCATGCTAAATATCAGGGGTAGTCAGACAGAACCTTTACGAATCGTACTTTGACAGTCATATGATTCGTGAAGTTACGTGTGCAAAAGGAATGAATCGGATAGGTTAAAACATCGATAAACATGAGTAAATTTTAAAATCAATTATGTGTTGACATTGCACACGTGACTTTACGACTGACAAAAGTGTCATTCGTAACGCTTCTGTCTATGTACCCCTAATGTACTGTGTTGTAGAAAAATTCAACACAACTTGGCTTCATGTACACTGTATATGTGTCAAGCGAAGTCAAAATTTCGGCCCCATGAACTCTTGACTGAGTGTAAAAGCTCGAACACATCGAAAAATACCCCAGTATCAAAAGTTGGACACGTTCGCAGTTTGCGAATAAATCGGCGCAACAGAACGAGGAGGATCTTATCAGAGGTCTTTGACAGGGACCCGATCCAGTTTGCGCAAATGGAAATGAAGCCGATACAAACAGAGTTAATCAGCCAGAATACGATATCCGTTGCTCGACGAATCGATTTTCATTTCCAGTCAGCCAGATTAGACAAAAGAAATTCATTACTGGTGCATCTCCTGCCTGCCATTTCTAATCGGATTTGCATGTGGGCCTGCGCACTTCGAATCGCGAACGCAACATTTGCGTGGCACAACTCTTCGATGCTCTGGTCAATTGAAGAAAAATTGTTTCGTAGGACACCAGGCGTGTGAGATCCCCATGTCCCTGTCTCCGCAATCCCGTTCAATAGGACCTGTATATTTCACGATATTTAAAGTCTGAGAAATTTAAATTTAGACGACCCGACTTTGCATGAGCGTATTTTTCTGAGGACTCCTAATGATAAGGGGACCAAACTTCGAGAAACTCCGTTATAAAGAGAGAACATCCAAAAACTTCCTACCAAATTGAGATATCTTGGGCATGGGACCCGAATATAAACACGAAATTTGTTTCATGATATAAACACTACCTAAAGGTAATTTCATGCAATATTTGCAATAATTGTGAATAAAACGGCATTTGTCAACATTGAACCATCAGAAAGCAAAGGTGTCCCTATATCTCACATTTTCCTTTTACGTTTTGACATCGTGAGGAAATCGAAAGGATTTTTATTAGGAGATAGTACTTGTAACTTGTAATAGGAAAATTGATCACAATTACGTTTTTATTTGACGCATAATACTAAAAACAATCTTAATTCATGTACTTGTTTGTGTGACGAAATTTTCACATTTGTAATCCACATGTATAAAGAAAGATAATCTACAAAGGCATACATGTATCATTGGAGAAGATATACTGAATACAGTAAAACCTGGAAAAGTGACCACCTTTGAACCACTTTTTATGTTGACCACTTTTTAGTGTATTGTTTTTTCTAGTGTACATTTCCTGCATAAAAATTCTCTGTACAGTGACCAGTAACCACCTGTCTTTTGTATATACAGTAACCAGTGTGTGTTGTCTTTTTTGCAATTTTTACATTGCCAATGTACTTTATAAAGTGACCAGATAACAGATGAGTCACATTACATCTTTCTTTAACCCATGGACATAATTGATTCTGTATTTTTTTGGTTTTGTAGTTTTTTACTACATTTATTACAGTCTACATGTATAAGTACAGAGTACATGTTCATTATTTTAATGTAATTCACGCATTCTTTGTATAGTGACCCCTTTGTACAGTGACCAACATAGCATTTTTTTGGTGGTCACTCTTGACAGGCTTTACTGTATTTGGTATTCATAAATTTGATAAGTGTCTGTATTTTAGACTCAAAATATTTTGTCGACCTTCAGAATACTCGAAATACGCCCGTTACAGACTTCAAGTAACCAGAAAAAGCAAACAAATAATTTTAAATGACATTGAAAAAATGTTACTTATCAGTTGTATAATATATTACTTTAACTATGAATAAACCAATAGTTGTTAGTTGTCCTCGGAACTATTTTTTCTCAACTAAATAGTTTTACTTGCTCTTAAAGCTACAAATAAAAAAGTTATAATAATTAGTTGTGTACCAGTGATTAATAATATAGTTTTAGTTGCTAGTTACTCGCAACTAATGATTATTATTTATTTAGTTGTGCATGTAACTGTAGTTGACTAATGCCCAACTCTGCAGTCAGTACATTTAGTACCATGTAGCAGGGGAACTTGGTGTAAAAAACGATACCTTTTCACACGAAAAGAGCCGGTTGCTGACAGCTATAGAAGCGCTAGCTGTGCAGCCGCCTCCAACCTGCGTGCGTGGGCAGTTTATCAGACGGAGTACACTCAGACGACCTTCACCGTCTGCTATTTTTGCTGATGATTCACTAAGTGACTGCTAGTTCACGTTTTCAAAAAATCAACATTTGTACAAAATTTTCTATTACCACACGCGTCAGCCTATGCTAATTTTTCAAATACCATTCCAAAGAAAGATTTCATCTTTTGTTTTATAACATTGATGTAAACAATGTTTTTCACTGATTGCGCTATTTAACTGACAGTATCTACAACACAGAATATTAACATTTGATTGCAAATTAAAAGTAAAAAAAATCTAGTTTTACCTATATCGATTGTGGTTGGTCATATTTTAAAAGTGTTAATAAAATCTTCGTGCGAGGTACTGTCGATAGATCGCACCCCCGCTTCAGATACTGTAGTATCACAACTCAGTATTTTGCTAACATTACATGTATCTGCTAACAACGATGTGTCCTTTTTACTGAACATAGAGGTCAGTTTGCTCAAGATACATGTAATTGGTACGACATGTTCGCGTAATCGATGACAAATTTAGCATTTATCAAGAAAGTGTAGGAAGGAAATATTTAAAAACTTTCTTATTTCTTTTGAAATAATATTTTAAGGAAATTGACATAGGCTTTACGATCGAGTGCATAGTCCGTTGAGCTGATTCTGGAGAGAGGAATATGCAATACTGTATTCCAAAGCTGCAACAATTCGCATTCTATTTTCAGTTGGCAAACTATTTTCGAGCTCTACTGACGTGATTTGCAGCTGACTAATTTCCCAATTTCATGGAATTATAATGTTTTCACTAGTTTTTGGATGCTTATTGTTTCCATTAAAACCATGACCTGAACTGTCTCACTGGAGTGGCGTCACGATGTTTGAAAGTCTTAAATTCTCGAAAATCAAAGTTTATCGAGATGATGTCTACCCGCCACTCTTCGTAAAGGGCTTCTAATCCAATCCAGAACTGACAAGTGCGTGTGAATGTTAATTTGCATTAACCCAATAATGAAACTGACATCTTTTGGCTAGACAGGCGACCATCTTTTTATTCGTGGATCGAATTCCGTTTCGTGCGAAATTTCCCCTGTTCATCAAGCACTGCGACACGCGTGCAAGACGGCTTTAATAACGACAAGTTACAACACATTCAGAAAAAAAAACCATTCGTCTGAGGAATAAATAACCGCCGTTCGACGATTGCCACTAGGGAAATTGGACAACCTATTTCAAAATCTTATTCGGGCTCCACTTTTTCTAAGGAAATTACACGTGCCTAAGCAGTTTAGCATGCAGTGCAGAAAAACACGACTTAAAATGGCGCTGGTATCTTGAGGTGTTTTACCACTGATTTCCAATGGCTGCTGACAACATGCCTTGATGCAAATTAACTATCATAGCTGATATTTACTCAATATCGAGTTATTCGTTTTGCCTTTGATCCTCAAGAACAACGCTGTCAGACGACGTGATGCCAGAGCGAGTCACGTGGCCTAGCATGCGAAACCTTCACAAGTAGCGGAGCAAAGATGCGAAAAGAATCTTCATTTCCGAGTGAGATAACAGTATTTCAATATTTAGAAACTCCCGCGGTGCATGTTTATGTTTTCAGTACGATAAAAGTTAACCACTATCCCCCAATCATAAATCTCTTAAACGTTTCCGGTTTCCCAGCAAAACTGAAAGATGGTCGTTGAATTAGAATACCATCAAAAAAGGTTGACTCGCAAATTAAACATATTGATTAATTATAAATTACTAACTGGCAAGAATATCTAAGTTGCAAAATATCATAACTTTTTTTTCTCTTCTATAAACTTTAAGGAATCAAGCAGTAATTTCAAAAAGTAATCGTTGTGTTTGCAATGAAAAATCTTCAATGTTCACTAAATAAAACTAACGTGAAAAATAGCCGAGTTTAGTCTCGATGGCGGGAGACATTCTAAATAATTGCCATCTGCCAGAACTGCGAGGATGTCTGCATGCAGTTACGGCGCTATTACCAAAGTTGTGATGAACACGTGAGACATCGACTTGAATGCCAAGCAGAAAAGCTAAATTGATTATGACACGCTGCAATTTTTCGCCATTCATGAATATTGCAGCAGTGCTGCCGATGCGATGAAAATGCCCGGCTCCAGTCTAGACTAGGCAAACTATAAATAATTACTGCTGGTAATTAGCGACATTACTGCGTCTAATAATTTCTGCAATCAACGGAGAATAATCTCGGATTTGCAGGTTGCCAGTTCAAGGTATTTGCATGGTCATGCTCTGATGCACGCGCAAGACTGGCTGGCTGGACATTTTGTCACTTTAATGGCAAATTCCAGGCTCCCGTCGCCTTTACTCCACAAATTTAAATAACCACGCCACCTTTGGGTGGAAACATATACGTATCACTAATCCTTTTATTGATTTTGCTGGAAGCACGTTATGCCAATTTGCGAGCTCTTCCCTTTCTTAGGCTTCAATGCATGGATTCGGGAAAACCAGCAACTCTAATTTCCAATTTGTTTTCTTTCGTCTCAAAAACTTTCGCATCTAACTTGATTATTGTTATACGTTGTACATGCTATACATGTATCTCTATTGGTTTTTATCATATTAGAAAGAACCATGAAGTTCGCAAAAGAGCTTTTAAGTACAAATTCACTTAAGGCTACATAATACACTATCTCATAACAAATCAATTCAGCAATACAAAGCCCACATCGAGACCAAAATGTTCACGAATTTTAAATAATGTACATAATCTCTTCAAACTAAATAAACAAGGATGGGAAAAAAGGACATATACGGTGTACGTCATAGCTGGTGGCATGTAGTGTCACGCAAGCAATACAAGCAATATGTGTGAGACTATATACCTACATGTATGCATCAAATCAATTTTCAAGATGGCCTACAAAACAACTTACAGTCAATCTGGTTAAAATACATGTAATAGCGTTGTATAATCAGCAAGACAAGCTCTGAAAGATTATTATCAAAGGCACGGAGAGAATGTGACATAACAACTTAGGCGGGCAGCTTGTTCCAAATATGACCAACTCTGCAATTATGTTTGGCCATTGGCCACACTATCTGCCTCAGGTGGCAACGATGATTCCCAAGATGATTTGGTACTTGAAACAAAGGAGGAATGCCAGTAAATGTAAAGTATGATCACATAACAGTCATTAATATGGGACCGTATATGGAAATACGAGATAATTCTGTGGCCTTGCACATAGCCTGTGAACCACAGTAAGTTATACAAGCCATATCCAGAACCACGATTAGTTACACCACTAGAATAAAAAGTTATTTCCGACCATTTCTGAGCTTATAAGCACGCCATCCATGGAACATAAATATGACCATCTCAAAGAAAACCTATATGTGGGGTAGTTAAATTAAGCCAGGTGAGGCGATATAAAGCTCAATCTTGTTTGAGATACGCTGCAACATGTAAATAAATACGATACATGTATGTTGCCTGAACTATTTATAATCTGCGTCAATAACGTAAGGAATGTGACTTGTACATCCAAATAAGACCCAATTGTTGCGCTGATTTTCATTTTTCAATACTTCGCTTTTCTATTATACAGAGGGTAAAAACGTGCATTTCCACGCAAATAGCCCATAAAGTATGCCTTTTTCATCACATAAATAGAACGAATTGCGAAGAAAGGAAAAAATTGTATTACACAATTATCTGCGCAGATTCTGAGAAAAAAAAACAATTTAGCTTCTTGTTAAAATGGAGCAAAGTTCGAAAACCATGTTCATGCTTCTGACAAAAAGTTTCGATAATTTTGATCACCATTTCGCAATAAGCGAGCCTACATTACAGACCCTGCCTAACAATTCTGCTGGCACGAGTCTAGGCCCTCCAGGATTGGCTGAAACGGGCTTAAGAAAGCATAAGCTTCGCCATTAATATTCTCACGGGCTTATGCAATTTATTAGGACAGAAAAAAATTGCTGACAAAAATAGCATGCATCTAGGTCTAAGTTTACGACGAACATGCTACCTTGGAATTTAAGTAGAAGATTATTAGCTACTCTAATTCCATGATATTAACCTACGCAAACAGCAATTTGCATATTAACTACGCATGTCCCACGCCTGAGCAGGAAGTATGTGCCCACAAAAGCCCCATTGTCAAACAGAAGCAATCGCACTTAATGAAATGATAACCTGGCAGGAGACGATGCTCTAGTCTTACGTTGTAATTACAGTAGAATATAGGAATACATATAATGCAAATCTCGACATCGTGGCGTCACAAACATCAGAAAACCAATCGCGAGTATCGCCTCAAGATGGATCATTAACTTGCAGAAATCATTAAAATCATCAGAAAAGGATGTCTGAAGAATCTTTGTCATTTACAGCTAGCCTCTGAAGAATGAGGAATTCATTCAGATCTAAAGTTGGAGAAAGGAGTCACAGATCCAGGTGAAAATATAAGAAAAACGATACATGGCCATAAACAGAGTGGCCACAAAATTTTCATTTTCAATTTCCCTGACTTTTCCCTGACTAAAATGCAAAATTCCCTGTCCAAAACTGTTTCGTTGATGCATATCAATTTTTTTGTCATAAGGAAAAATAAAATAACAATTGCAATGAGAAGCTTGGCGAAACACTAGATTTTGTTACAAGTCTAGTTGAAGAGGACTGGGGATGGAGCTGCTAGCAGACTGAGTGCAGGGATAGCATTTTGCTTTTACATGTATTTGGGAAGATTTCCCTGACCACTCACAAATTTCTGACATTTCCAAGGCTTCAATGACCACTTTTTTCCCCTGACTATTCCCTGACTTGTGGCCACTCTGCATAACCTGTACATGTAGAGGACTGCCCTGAATTGACCAAATACAGTACACTCTCGATTATCCCGCGAGGCCGGTTCCAAATGAATTTCCCCAGATAATGAAATTTAAGAAAACAAAAGTCATGAAATGCATTTGTTGAAATATTATCCAAAAAGTATCCATATGATTTATAAATGTGCGGCCTAAAATAGCAGGGTTTTTTTTGGAAATACTTTTTATAAAAAAAAATTACATTTTTCCAGAAAAAAAAATATTTTTACCAAAATATCCATCAATTTGCATTAGTGGTAATCCCGGTTAATCCATCTCCGGATAATCGGAAATTAACTACTCTATTCAGATAATGTCCTTTTATTCAATTGAAGATAGATATATTAAAACTCGTAGGTACATATTCAAATATTCCATCGTCAGGTTTGTAAACTTATGTGCACTGGACGAGCCATATCAAAACAGAACAATGTTTTGGTTTAAAAATCTACATTATTGATAGCTAATCCAAGAATGTCCACATACGGGTAACCTGGCATGCTCTAATCTGACAATGATCTTACCTAACGGTTAACATGCATTCAGTATATACGTGTATATCCAAATTTTGGTATGTCAATATGTGACATGCTAATGGTCCTCCTTCCAGCATTTATGTTGCATCACATGTAACATTGTTTCTTGAGGACTGTGTTATTATTGCATGTCAGCAGCATAATTTTCATTTGTTGTGATGGCATCTGGATTCGGGCATGTTTCTCGATGTTAGAGTGAAAGTCTGCGATGGTAAAAACCACAGTGACGCCACAGGTGGTTGTTTACCGAAGTTGTTGGTCTATCGAGCGCTTCATTGCCAAAAACGCAGTTTCCAGCAATTTATTAACTGGACAAAGCGCGTCTCGCGAGGCATTTTGTGAAACGAATTTGCATCGATCCACGAAGGTCAACTCCCGCAGCCATTGTGACCACTAGCTATAATTGCCTAGCGCTTCACCAACGAACTCCGTAGCGTCCTCTAGAAGACGCTTCGGCAAACTAATAATCCATTTTGCAACAACTAAAATTAACTTTCCAATCATACCTTCCTGAGCGCTGCGAATCTTCTAAATCCTTCATTGAAACAAAATGAAGAATACACAAGTCGCCATATTGAATTTTCAGAATCAAATCATGTCTGAAGTTTTAGCAATTAAATGGATAAATAATACGCGAGTATGTTAAAGAAATAAACAAAACAAAAAAACATAACGCCAGAATTCACGGCCAATGTACGCATTAGATAAGTTAATTGGAGGTTTGTTTTTGACGCGTCGAAATCTACTTGGAAAAACATTACACAAAAATTCATAATCAATTTCTAAAAAATCGCGACAAAAAATTGAAAAGATACGCCGAAGTTAAGCTTCCCGAAACTGGCAAAAACTTCACACCGATTCCTTACAATTTTTTACGAACAGCGTAATCAAGGAAAATTCTCGTAAAAATACCATGGTATTACTATAGAAAACTTATTTTTGGCATTACTTGAGAATATTGCAAAATACATTTTTTTTCCTTACATGCAGTAGTTAAACTTTTATGAAATTTATCTTCGTTAAAAATTCCTAGTCGGTAGATTTGCTCAACTGATCAACTGCAGCGTACACATTGCATTGATGTATCAAATTTTACCTATTAAAACATACTGAACCCTTAACTTGTTATAGAGTAAAGAGTAAATAACGCGAATCCTATATGGCCCACTTCATAGGCATTGTCATCCTGAAACAACAGTGTTGGTGGAGTACTTTGGAATGAACTTAATGAAGCTACAAGGCACAACGCAAGAAATATCCTCTCAAAAGTACAAAGAATGCTGGACAGCCATTCATTTTCCAGCAATTTCCATCGTCACTATACTTGGCACGGTGTTCTGTCATCTCCGAGCAGTCTGACATGCATTCAGTTTCGGTCGGCAGTTCCTTGAGGGGGCTCGAGTCAAACTCCGATATCTACATCCTAAGCATCCCATTGTCTGCTTGCCAAAGGCAGACTAGATTGTAGGAAATTACATTCGCAACAAAGTAGTTTCTGAGAAATTTCAAACAATAAACCAAAAAGTAACTGGAGGGAAATCCTCAAGAACGTCTGTCATGAGAATTTCTAACGAACCAAGAATTGTATTTATGGAATCAGTCTGGGTAGAGCCCATCTTGAGCACTTGCTCAGGTCTTCTCAGCATGAGGAAATGTCCCTTTCGAGTCCCATTTACTTGGCGTTTTTTCAAACCTGAGAGGATATTAAAGAACTCGAGCAAACGAGTTAGTCGGATTTCAAAAGCGTAATTTTATTACTCCCGGATTTTTGAGGAATAAGTGTCCTTAAGATAGTGTGAAATAAAGAAATCAGTTTGGCAAAATGTGAACAAGGCCATCTTGAGCGTTTGCTCAACTCACTAAAACAATGACACTGGCACAGTCTGCACTGGCGTGAAGAATGTTTTCCAGAAAATTAATGTCTTGTTACAACCCAATTTTCTTGACCTTTGAAAAGAATATTCAGAGCAATGGAAACAACTAAACATTGTTTGAAACAGTTTGATCAGGATTCAGGAGTGACGATGGAGTGGTTTCCTTCATACCTACAGTATGAGGTCAAATTAAAAGGATCAACGTTCAGAGGCAACACTAGAGGACACGTGTCCCGTAGACAACGCGATGCTAGTATTTACTGCAAATACACGAAGGAGGCCGACTGTCTACAACGACCTCACACAATACAAAAGATCATCATACGTGACACGTTGCATACTGCACTGCCTACATTGCCATTCAAAACAAACAGTAAGCCATACTGTTGGCAATGACGGTGTACACAGTCAACACAACACTTAAACAGACATTCAAAGCGAACACCATATCACATTATCTCGATTAACAGTTCAAAATAGAACAGAGGATGATCCTTTTATGGCCTTTACCACATGCATCAGAACAGCACATTGCACTGTCAACATTGACAATTCGTTTAAATGATACCGCAAATTACAGTAGCTCATTACTGTCGCTCACCTAGCATTAAATAGGAACAGTGCAACGTATAATTGCTCAGCAAAATAAAAACATAAATACCGTTCCATGTCAGCTCAATATGACAGAAAACCACGACATTTTCGTGGAAATTGTTCGTGCGTCAATGAATTAGTAGTTTAAATATTCAAATTATTTTCACAAAACATCCCAAAAAGCAGAAAATAGCAAGAAAAACTCATCGATGTTAATTAAAAACAGACCAAATTGTCAAGTAAATTTAATTACATAATTTAACTTTATGTATTTATGAACTATATGAATGCACATTAGTTTGGCAAATATGGAAAATATGTAAATATTTGAACATATAGTTCTTATTGTTGTAATCATGTATTTTTCTGGCATCTGATAATGCGAACAAAGATTTACGGATGTTGACGTCCCTAGAGTTCGTCTTCACGAGGTGCAACTGTATTACTCATAATCATCAAAATTACCAACGACTCTTTTCAGAAAAACGATAACCGTGAATGCAATTTCCAAAACCTTTCCGCCTTCTAACCAGAACGTCCGTCATTTTTAAACGGAAACCAATAATTTTTTGTTTCCATAAAAACTATTCCTTAACCAAATTTCAATAAAATTTTATTCCGATCTTAACTGCTCAGTTATCTCCCGATGATGCCTCGGGGTTTTCACCAGGAATGGTCAGTGTCCATCCAGAACGACGAAATTCCCCACCCACTTCTCCTAACCTCGCCACCACCCGAGCGCGTCGCGCCACCTGGAGGCGCAAAAGCGAAGCGGTGCAGGGGGGGAGGGGGGGAGAAATGGGTCAACCGCGAGGGTTTGCGCCACGCTCCGTTAGCCTTTAACCGGCGATTAAGCGCTCGGGAATGTGGGCTAAGGCGCTATATTTAGCCAGTACCCCTTTGAGCCCGCGTTTGCTTTGCGGAGTCGCCGCTCCGGCCTACGTCGTCAGCCCAGACAGACGAGCAATGTCGTCGTACGAGAGAGAGGAAAAAAACGCTCCAGACAGACAGAATAATTCCGATCGATTTCCACTGACGGCTCGACGTACGTGCGTCGAAGCCACCAGTGACATCAGCGCCGCCGCAGCGCAGCG
The DNA here is from genome assembly GCA_034697705.1 of Ommatoiulus sabulosus. NCBI lineage: Eukaryota > Metazoa > Arthropoda > Diplopoda > Julida > Julidae > Ommatoiulus > Ommatoiulus sabulosus. The sequence goes on along the minus strand of JAQGAO010000519.1, from coordinate 15,109 downwards.
TGCGGAGAAAAGTGCGTCGCGGTCTCCGAGCAGGAATGTTTCCGTCTCTGGCTGCTGGCCACGCCTCCTTAAAGCAGATCTGCGAATGGGCCTCGCAGTCTATTCGTGGCCAAATGGCGATAGCATCCGCCATATTGTTACACCGCCGTGGTTTCGTGGTTTCCAACCCCCCAACCCAAGCCCGGTCCCTTTGCCCTCACGTGACCACTGGGTCACTCGGATAGATAACTTCTACGAATGGTACTTTTGTGGAATGGCCACGCTAATGGACCTTATGCAGAGTTAGGTATGGGGCTACATCACGTGATCTGCCCATCGAATCCACGACTAAAAGACGGTAATGCGCCTCCCGGTAATTTTCGCCAATGGAATGAATGAAATGTCACGTGATATATGCATGCTGACGAAATCTGCATATAATGGTTAAAGAAAATGTACACGAGACTACGGTTGTTGCTGCCAAAAGTGCCATTTGTAAAGTCTCTGCATGAGCATCCCTATAATAAACTCGGCTTAAAATTTAGGTAAATAGGGATTCAAGATATCAAATTGGGAGTCCAATCCAAGATGACCCCTACTTATCCGGGGGCGGATCAACCGGCTTGCGGGTTATCCGGGTCTCATTTTGCGTGCTGGCAACTGCTGCATGCGTTTTTTCCCCCCAAAAATATGTCTTACGTTGCTCTTGAAACACGCGTGGATGTTTATATAGAGATTTTCATAATTATGCAGAACGTATTTGCATTTACGTCTTTCCGGATAGTCAGGTCTCGAGCGTCGTTAAATGTCCGCGCATTTCCCTAAACGATTCAACGAAAAAATACCACAAAGTCAACGGCAAATCTAGCATAATTTCGTGTGAATGGAATACAGATAAGGGAGCAAATAGTAAGGATCAATGTTTGAAGGCCAACAACTCAAAACTCAACACATCTTCGATGATATTCCATCTTTTTAGGAAAACACCGATTATTTATATACCAAACCATGCTACAAACAGATGCAACGGATTGAGTCTACGTTTGTAGAACGCGGCATTTCGCATGCTACGAGACCCAACAACTGTCAAGCTACATGTACCGCATCGGACCGCCATACCCGAGCCCTGCAGGTTCGTGGTCGACGCCGGTAGAAAGCGTGTGGTCGATTCCACAAAACTGGCAAGTGTGCATTCCCGTCGAACGCAGGTTGGTCGACGCCGGTAGAAGACGTGTGGAACCGAATATCTATTACTAAAAATCAGTCTTCCACCACGTTGGTCGATTCCACAAAACTGGCAAGTGTGCATTACATAGTGGTGGGTCCTTCGCTGCATTCCCGTCGAACGCAGGTCGGTCGACGGGGTGGATTCGTCTTTCGACGTTCGACCGGTGTCGACCCGTCGCAACGAGACTGCAGATTGCGCCGCGAGATTTCCACCGAATTCAAGCAGAACTCGTTTGACATGTGACCCCTCGTCGGCAACCTGAAAACGGTCGAATCCAAAGGGATGGGGAAACCAGGGAGGGAAGGGGGGGGGGCGTGGGGGTGCTCCCAACCAACCGCGGGGGCGACGCTGACCACCCTGCGGGCGCCGGCGAGGGGTCAAGCGCACGCGCTGACCAGCCGGTAAGCTAAAGGACCGATTTAACGGCCGATTAAAGCCAGGAGCCACCCCTGCACGGCGGCTTCACCGCAGATGCCGGCGCTGCCAGCCCGCCAAGAAAGGGGGGGGGTGCCCCCGCGCCCGGTAAACCCCCCTCCCTTCTTCCCACCTCACGCGCGTACAAAACGGTGAGAAAAAGATCGGACTTACCGTTAACGAACACCGAATCGTACAGGAGTAGGGCTGTAAATGGAGAACGCAATGAGAAAGTGGCATTGGCTGGTGGTGATGGCTAGGGCAAAAGGACGACGTCGCTCCACTTACCAAGCAAACAAAGGCAAAAAAGCATCTCTAGAAGGACGGCGACTCCCCCCGACGATGTGTGACGGCGTTCGGGGCCACGAGAAGGCCTCGCAAACTCATAAAAAGACGTTTTCGACGGACGCGCATAACTAAAAGCAGAGTTCCATCACGCCGCCATCTTTTCCACTACACTGCTAGAACGCTGGCTCGCGCGCATGCGCACGAGAGACGCAGACGAGGAGCCGAACGGAAAACGAGACATGCCGAAGAGGGGCGAGACGAACGACCCTGAGGCGAGCGAGGCCGTTGCCAGCGAAAGACGGAAAATCACGACGCTGGCCGAACGTGAACGACCCGAGGAGCGAGCGCGCGCACGCGAGCGCCCTCTGGTGGTGGAACGTCGAGGGGTCGTCCATAAAAACGCGATGGGACAACCGTGAAATACGACGACTAGACCAGAAAAATAGCACCAAAATGGACTGTGGGGGACTCCCGATTATCGGGAAGATTGTACCTCTCTGATCCATATTAAAAATTCATATAATTCTTCCAAAGTAAGGAAAAATGTTTTAGAAAATGAAGACTTTCCAAGAAAAATTGGAACTTGCATTCTGGATGTTAGCATTCTAAAAGCAATTCTTGCCCACAGAAAATAAAAACTAACGTTAAAAAATGCCGTATTTACCACACACACAAAAAACTACATATCATCAGTCGGCTATCCTCGAGTGTTGTTTTTCATGGTTTCCCACAATGCATCCTCCTCGTTAAGATTTCAAATATTGAAAATATAATTTCATTCTGATGTTGGGAACCATCATGACCAGACTGCTTAGTCTGACTTAATTTGCGTAATGATCCCCCCTGCCAAATGGTATTATATGTACTGACTGTAGGGTATAATTGAATTGAATTGAGATAATGTATACGGAGGACAAATTTAAATCCTAAAACGTTTTTTTTAATATCATTTTTATTCACTGATTTTCACGGATTAAACTGTATTTCGATTATCTGTGAAACAGGGAATCTCGTGAATCTAATGTAATTGAGGAAAAAAATTAGTAATAATAACGTCTTCGGAAAATTATTTTAGGCAAGGAGAGTAATTCGTCCAGCTTACTGTATATGTGTCGTTTTAATAAAATCTTAATTTTAGGTTATATTAAAAAAAATAAATAAGACGAAAATAGCCACGTGGTCGGAATGAAAACGTCCACTTAATCCCATATTAACTATAATTTTATTTAAATGTCACTTTGAATTATTTTTATATATATTTATTGTATATTAAATGTAAAAATAGCAGCTAAAAGGTCTTAAAAATATGCAATTATAACTGCAATTATGATTTGACCTTCAACTAGGCTTAATTTCTAATTTTAATTTCTGGTACTTTGAACAGAAATAAAAAAAGATAACATTGTAAGCCCAACATTATTTTATTATACAGTAAGTTGTATTTTTAACATCGTCTATTTTTGTCACATGAATCACATTAAATGGTTACTGCATATTGTATTTACCATTTCAGGCTAAACCTATTTTACACAAAAAAGCAATAAATAACGTTCCGCATATTTCTACGAGTCTTGCGTCCATGATTTAGATTCTTTTACGAATTTTCATTCAACAGGCCATACTAAACGATATCCAAAATTGACAAAATTGGTACAGAAATAAATTGGTAAAGATGGTCAAAGTATCACTAGCATGGACGCAAAATTCAAAAGCTACACCATTTTTGTATTCAAGTGATATAGAAATTTCTTGCCAAACATTGTACAAAATTAAAAATGTATTTTCCTTAGCTTTTCCAAAAAAAGTGAACAGAAGTAAAAAATCTAACACAGACACAGCAAAATCAAACCATAAATTAATAAAAAAAATGCATGCATATAGAGCTGTTGTTCCCCTTCTAATAAACTTTCATTAATTATAAATGCTAAGTATTGAAAACAAGATTTTTTTTTTATTTTCAGAAAATTTATAACGTTTTAAAATAATTCATAAAGTTAATATTAAATAGCCAAATATTTCAAACAATTTATCCCAAGTACACGATCTGGATAATCATTTTAACTTAAACAAATTGTGAACAAAATAAATACTGTACCGTATATTTTCTTTTAATTTATACATATTTCTTTAAAAAAAAAAATGAACATTTTAACATTTCTTCAACTTTCAAAGCTTGCAATTATCAGAATAGATATATGTATATATCATTTGGGACAATATTGTATGTGCTGAACATTAATGTAAAAATACTTAGTGTACGTTTTAGTGAATGAAATATACATGTATAAAGGCTATCAATCTTGTTTTTAAGATATGTGCTGATTTTTTTCCTTTTAATAAATTTGTTGACATTTCTGCATGACATTACGTTTCAAATAACTTTCAATCATCATTCCCACACCATGGCAAATTGTACAGGGTAACACGTAAATAACAAATTGCGAATCGGAAAAATTCCAAATCAGAAGTTTACTCAATCTTTTTGATTTATCGCATTTTCCCCTTCATCGAGGAATAGCCTAGATTTAATAAAATGCCATCAGAAAACAGAAGCGCCCTCCTTTACGTGGTGGTCATTTGGTCGAATTGATTCGCCATGCAGCCACAGCCTCTGGGAACCCGCAGCGGCCGTGTGTGCACTTGTCAGCTGGATCCAAATTTAATGAAGGATTTTGAGCTAGGAATCAAATTATGGTCGGATTAGAAACTCGCGAGCCCGACTTAATGGATAAAAATAGGTTTTTTTTTATTTAGTTGATGGAAGTATAAGTCTGAGCCCTATGCTTCGGCATTGTTAGAGCCGGGTCTTAGCGTCTTATGGATGCGTGTCTATTGATCTTTTTTTCCTGGAAAACAGCTTACGCGAGGGCCTAGTAAATGCTTTCTAAGAAATAACAAGACCGTGCAATCTTTTAATAATATTTGAAGAGTTTTGGGGGAGAGGGATGAGGGGGCGAAACGCGTTTTTCTGCGGGGATTCTTGGAGCAAACTGGCGTTTTTCTTTCGTCCCGTAATGTTGCGGATTTAAATTATTAAAATCCCCGTAGAGCGCAGCGCCGTGCATTTCATAGCCTAGCTAAAGTTGAGATGTTTATCGTTCGTTGGTACGGATCGGGTTCGTCTGTAGCTGCGGTTTGCTATAGCGGTTAGGATATCGCATCGCATTTTGGTTGGGAACTTGGGATGCCGTACCCCTAGCGGAGCGATGGGGAATCTCCGGGCCCAGTCAGGTGTCGTTGAAACGTTTAGGACGTCGCCATTTTTCAATCATGTGCACTCCCAACCTTTTTATTTTCATGCATGGTTGGGGTTAGTGGTGTACGGTTGGCACTGTTAATCCCCCCACCCATTGGGATGGCTGACAATATGGTGGTGATTTAATTCAACATCATTTTTAATAGCAAATATCTCATTCGCGGTAGAATAAACGCCGAATGACAGCATTCATCTTGAAGTAAATATCGATAGGGATGGCGGGTTGCTTCACCACGTATGCGCCATCTATGGCCAAGCGTACTTATGATAAGTTTATATATCGCAAATCAACTTCAGAAGTGGCACAATTCAAAAACGTTTAATTTCTGGTTTTCGGCGGTTTTAAGTGAAACAGTTCAACAATAGTTTCAGCTTAATGGCAATATTGACAATTATCATGCATTGGGACAAATGCAATAAAACTTGCCTTATCAGAAAATGAATTTTTTTGAGTTGTGTCGTTTCTAAAGTGGAGGTGTATATTACAGATAGAGCATCCCTAATCCAAAATCCGAAATGTTCTAAAATCTGAAACTTTTGCAGCTCCGTCTATTAGGTACTTATATGCACTCTACGCAATAAAGATGCTTAGTGTCACAAATACTCCACCTTTTTGTAAAGGTTTCCAAAAAAACTAATAAAGGTACTGTCACAACTCGTAATACCTTTAGTGGTGTAATGAGAAACTTTTAAAGGTTTTAAATATGTTACGAGAAACCTTTAACAACAAAACCTAACGGGAAACCTATTATTAATAAAAATTAACAAAGAGGTGGAGTATTTGTGACAGTTTAAGCATCTTTATTTGCAATTTTTCATTATAGTGTGCGCGTAACATCGTTGCTTCCTGATGGTTTAATATAAGCAAACATTTGTTTTCTAAACAATATTGTTAAAATAATAACGGTACTTAGATGGAAGCTTTAGGTATCGACCAGCTATAATTGATTTAAAAATCGCTCAAGGCTATCTGTTTTTAAATCATTCAGCGTGACTTTAGTACGATTTCTAAATTCTGTCTGAATACGCTTATTGCATAAAATTGATTTCAATTTATGTGCATATGGTGTGTTTGAAACAAATTTCGTGTTATGACTCGGGTGCCTTATCCAAGATTTAAAAAAAAATCCGAAATACATGTACTTCTTAACATGATGAGCATTTCGGATAAAAGATACACGGTATAATTAACTTGTACTTTAAAAGGTATTTTTGAAAACTTTGACACATTAAATTACCATACACGGCAAACATTTTAGAACACATGAATAAAAGTACATGTAAATGTACTGGTAAAACAACTCAATCGCCGAGCCAGAGAGACTGGTTTCGGTTGCGAAACAAAGGTGACAAGAGCTGAGGTGACATTAAAGTGTTGGTAATTGTGTTGGTAATCAGCTACACGACTCATGTTCAAATAGGAAATCAAACTAAATAGAGTGGAGCTTTTCTGTATAGCCTATAATTAATTGATGATGGAATTTCTCGGGGGTGACTATTGCGCGGGTCTCTGAAAGAGTCTTAAATTAAAGTAGTTAAGATTCGATTATTCGGGAAAAAAACACCATTCGTGGTAATCTTTCCGCATTACCAAATTAAAAAAAAAAAAAAATACTGGGCGGCACCAATCTCAGAGCAGCGTCACTTCTACGAACTCTCGTCAGTGCGATAATGAAACAAACGCGCAGCTTGAGAACTGAAAAAATACGAAATTTAAATATTAAACATGCAGCGAGGTTTATTGCAGGCAACCTTAATGTGAAGCTACGGCGCTGCGACAGAAAAGCGTTCGAGTCTAATGAAATACCGAATCAAACATCCAACGGGTTTAGGAGAAAGAATAGATAAAAAAAGTCCTTTTATCGCCAGTTTCTGGAAAAGCGTTCATGATCGAGGATTAAGTAAGATTTGAAGTTGGACAGGTGTTGATTATTGATTTCTGGAGAAAGCCAGGGGCTTACACGTGTCAAGGGCAACGGAATCAATGTATTTGAGACCAGCTTAATAATTGATATCGTCCTTCTCGATCCTCCGTCGGAGATGGAGCCCACTTCCGGTCATCGGGCTGTTTCCGAAACGCATTCACCTTGAAGACGTCGAGTGAACGAGTTTGGAGTCTCATTGGAAGAAGGTTGGATAAAAGTGGAGGATTTTATCAGCATTCATTCGGCTTCGTTTTTGATTTATTCACTTATTACAAATAATAAAGAAATAAATCGGAAAATGTTCCGAAATATAATTTTTGCGCCTGGGACTTTGTCAAGTCTTATCATGATTCAACTGAAGGGATTAATTATTTATGAATTGACCTGCAGCATGCAAAAGGGGACCAAAACATACGAAATATCTGCATCTATCTTCGGTCGACCCTCCACCTGGTGGCGTATTCTGATAGCAAAATAGCTGTGGATTCTTGCGCGATTTCCTTTGATTCCACGTGCAAAATGGGTGTGTTACGGATTAACATAGGGTGGCACATGATGCGAATTGGCTAGTGTTCGGATACGCGCTCCTAATGCGTGTGTAGCGCCACCTATAGACAGGGGCGGATGTGAATATAATTTTTTTCCAAATTCTGTATAGCATGCACAGGTATGTGTATTCTTCAATAAATATGGGAAATCTTGAATTACAAGGTAAATAATATTATTCCAATTTAAGGTAAAGGCGGACATTAGTTTCATTTAGGAAGTCCGCCACACCTTGCCGGAGTCCTCCTTCTACTTGCCTCCACATTGTTGAAAATTCCACTTTATTTCTCTGAATTTTGGCATGTATAGCGTCATAACTTTCAACATGTGTTAAATTTTGTAGTATTTCAAATGTCATTTTAGCTCCTGACGAAGTTCAGAGCGCCGAAACGTTGAGCATTTAAATCAATAAAATCTCGGTAGTAAAAAAACGAAGTGATCCGAATTTGTCTGAATTTTTGTTTTCCAAACAAAATTACGCTTCGTCGGATTCAAAAGTTTTCCATCTTGTTACTCTTGTAGCCTAAGCTCTTAAAAACCATTAGAAAGACAACGTATATTTTTTTTTGTAAACTACAAAATCTTACTTCAACATTTCCTTACGATAATGACCTATACATAAACGATCGAGATCTGGAGGAGAAATGTCAAAATAATATTCCATGTCAAACGAGTCAAATCAATGTAATGTCACTCAGATATGCTCTATACTGTGCACATAATCAGCCACTAACAAATCGTATCTCATCTTACTTTTGTGTTTCTAATGATGCGATTTTTGGAGTCTAGTTACTAGTTATATTCCTTTAGACACTGCATAAATAATACCATGCAGTATTAACTGCGTGTTAAAAAAGCGATGTAAAAAACGAGTGCAGCGCGCCACGTGTCAGTGTATTAAAACACATTAAACACGTCCTACGACACGATATGGCTACGTGCACGGTGAAGCTTATTCAAGTCGCTCACCAACCTATTTCGAACCAGTGTCGCGTAGTGGTATTGCAGACTCTTACCACTAGGCGACACTGGTTTTCAAGCGACTGGGAGGGACAAGCTTCACCGTGCATGTACCCTATATATGATAACATCGAAATATGAGAGTGGCTTCATTTGCATTACTAATACACTACCACCGTGCGGCGCTGCAAGATTTTTTACACCAAAGATAAAAACTTTCAGAACTTTCAGAATTTACCGTAATTATCAAACTAATAAAAATATTCTTCGAAAGCAATGTCTTCGCGCCTTCCCAGAATTAAAAAAGAGTTGATGTTTTCAGAAGATCTCACTGCCTCATACCCCCAAAACGCGAGCGAGGTTCAACTCGGATCAACTGCTGATGCTCGACTGTAAAACATCTGGGGATTTTACCACTCTTTATTCCCACGGCACCAACCATGGTAGCAATTTACAATTTTTCAGAAAAAGCTTTCCCAGAGTATGTTTTCATCTAGAAAGTTCTCCAAAATTTCGCTCACGTTGTGATTGGCACCCTGATGAGCCTGGGTTCAAACTTAGCCAAAAGAAGCCAGGCATGCAGAACAGGCTCCATTTTTTTTTTTTTTTGGTGTGCCTCCATCAGCTTTCGAGCACGCGTCTACCATCCCATCTTCCTAAATTGCCTCCTGCGGGTTCGCTCGAAGAATTCGGAGATTAGATTCTTAGATGTTAAGCATATGTCAAATTTCGTCGAAAACGCGTTCCGAGAAAGTCCTCGCGCCCGAGCGCCGCTTGCCTAATGGATTTCCCCTTTAGTTCCTCGGGAAAAAAACCCGACATTTGCCTTTTGTTTGCTTTGAAAAACAATAAAACGCCAGTTCGGGATTCCTAATGTGAGTTAGTGCCTCTGCTGGCTGCACCAATTTTTCCATAGGGTTTAACTACCCATTACGTTGACATGTCTACGAGATTGAGCTCGGTGGTAACAGCGTGCCTCGATGCCTATATTGATTGGAATGACACTGTTGATCCTTTCATAGCCATTTCCTTCTTCTTGCACCCCCCTTCCCCCACGGGATCTTACCTCACCCCCACGTTCGTCGTTTACCTTCCCATTTGACCCTATTGGACGACCAAAGCCATCTCTACGTTCCCATTGACTCCCACTCAACTGCTATCTCAGCCAATAGCGTTTCTGGTACCTCTTGTAGAGTACTTGCTTCAGGAAAATGCTGGAAGACATGTCTGAATGGTAATGGTCAACGTGGTGCTTCCTGTAAAAATACAGCGATCAGGTGTGTGAGGGGTCAAGGTCAGCGGAGTCGCGCGGGTGCTCGCGAAAAAAAGGACAAGGGGTTTGGACATGAATTCGAAATAAATGATATATCGCGCGGATGTGCGAAGTCGTAGATAATTTTTGTTTAAAAAATGTTTTGGGGGATAAATAACGTAAACTGTCGCATTTTAATAGTACGAAGAGTAAAAACATCGTCTCGCCTATCCCATTGTTTTCTTCTGCTTTCTAAAGTCGTTAATTATTTGACGAGACTTAATTGTTCCCCAACTAGTGTTATTCCAACCACTTGAAGATGCAGAATATCAAATACTAAAGTCATTTCAAAGTATCAGTATCTTTGTGTTACTGCGTTATTAACGCATCATGGCGCGTGGAATTAATTCCAAAAACCTATACGTTATCACCTAAGCGAATGACATAAAACAGTTGGGACAATTGTGCAAACTAGACTGAATACACTATTTGGATGGGTTACTTTTATAGGACTAGATTTTGGAAACAATAAAGATTACAAATGAACAATTGTGTATTTTCAAGGAAAATGTTGCTTACATGATCATAATTAACAATGACGCGTCTGGTCAAATCAAATCCAACTCATGTGCCCATAAGAAGACACATAAAAACCATGTAATTAATCCTTTATAAAATACACATCCAATTTTGGGTACTTAAAAATGGCGCTATGTCGCGAAACTTTAAATGAATAATTAAGATTTTTAAATACAAATTAAGGCAAAGGTTAACCACAATATGCTCCTGGGCAATTGAATAAGGCAATTAAGTGCACGGGAGAATTGAAATGCTCACCAAATATGCATGACCAAAAATGACCAGGTACTTTGCGGCCACCCTGGACGAGCAGGTCATTGCTAAGTTATAAACTAAAGAGTGAATTAAAAAATAATAAAGTATTGTTTGTCTCTAACGTCAACATTATCCTACATTTATCATTACATATATTATATCATATATAATGTATATTATCATTTATGATAATACATAATCCACAGATTAAGGAAGATGATAATGAGAGCCCTGGAGTGGACACTTCAAAATGCAGGGGGCGTTGAGCTCCATCAGGGAAAAAAAAGCTGTCTTGGAATAACAATTCCCATTCCTTAAACGGCGTATTAGGAATTAAGGGAAAACGGAGACAAGGAAAACAGAAGGCTGACACGACTAAAAACTCGTCGCGCCACCTGTTGAGGGCTGTGGCTAATGGACACGAATCCAGGAATTGGCCCAGTCTAATAGAAAAGAGATGGAAATCGAGATACTTGCTCGTAAAAAGTGAAGGTAGATCTTCCAGAAAGTTTAAGAAAAATTGAATTTAAAAGAAACCACTCCAGACTGAGCGTTCACGCACCACAAAGCACGCAACCTCCACAAGGGGGAGTCACGCGAAAAAAAAAAAGAGTATTTAAGACTAATGGAAATTGGAGAATTTCTCTGGAAATGCACACGCAGGGAGGGTCCCTGGAATTGAACAACGCATCGTCATTTCAAACGCAATAAATAAAATTCTTGCTAAAGCATAATTGAGATATCGAGATAAAGAGTTAACGACGATTCAATTGCGGTAGAAAATCAACAGGTGGCGCTCGAGAGGCGAAGGGAACAATACGATTTTAAGTTTTAAGTTAGAAAGTTCCCCTTTGTAAAGAGGCGGCAATCACGCGAAGCATAGCTGATATAGATGATTGCCGTTATCAAGGGGCAGCAAAAAGTTCATCTGATCAGTTCTGTAATGAGAAAATACAAAAACTTAGAAAACTTGGGAGAAAATGTAATTCCGTCTGTTTAGTGTACAGTACTTTTTTAGATAAAGTGTATGAGCTAAGAAAAATAAACGTAAGAAATGGTCAATTTTGTGACGCATTTTTGTGACCAGGGATTCAATGAACACTGTAGTTTTTTTCAATTGTTCAAACCAAACTGGGTAAACTTTAACGATTGCAACGTCATTTCAAAAACCAATCATGAAATAATCATAAGATAGAGTCGTTATTAAAAAAATATTAATTATCTTTTATACTGCTGGACAACGCCTTATTTTATATTTATAATAATTGAAATAATGTCAATAAAATGCTCAGTTAACATTTAATGAGATTCCACACTAACTTCATAAAAATTTCCGTTTTCCACCAAAACGACTTTTCACATCTAGTTCACAAATTTACGAGCATTTTCATATACTAATATAAAAGCTCCTTAATTTTAAATCAATTAAGACAATTATGGCCAGTTGCAACAAATTCCATTAAGGTAAATTGGTGATTAAAAGGGCAAGTAATGGTCAATTAGCGCTCTGAACATTTCCCCAAATGAAATTTTCTCCTAATGGTAATTTAATTTTCCATTAAAGATAAATAGCTGATTTGCTTTTCCGGAAAGTATAGTGCGCGAGTAAAGGGACCTAAGTTTCAGACTCTTTTTAAAAAAAATTGTTGCAATAACGCCAGTTTTCAAACGAGACTGCGTTAACATCAACATTTCAAAGCTTCGAGGAGCTTAATTCCTAGTTAAACTGATCATTATTAATAACATTAAAACAGAACTATATCGTAGTCTGCATCAGAAAGATCCGCATTTGCGCAGAGTTAGGATGTCTTTCTTCCCAACCGCAATACAGAGAGGCAATAAACATGGCTGCGGCAATGCGACGAAATTAACTAGCAAAACGGTAAAAACGCCAGCTTCTGATACAATTTATATTTTGCGGAATTTGTACGTTCGAGGCAGCAACTACGTGCGTGTGAGCGACTTGTTTACCGGCATTGTAACGCAATTAGAAAGCATAATTTACCGGTTTAGAAAAGTTATTAGGCTCATAAAGAGAAGAAAGGGTTGCCAAGGAATTGCACTCATCTATGAAGATAATAACTAAATTAAACAAATCATCGTTGGGTGAAAAAAGAATAAAAAGAACAATGAAAGAAGCGGTTCGGAGGCGAACCCTTGCTCCCAAAGGATGGTTAAACCATTTTAATTAGAATATCAACTAAACCGGAACTCTGCGAGCTTTACCCCTTTCCTTAGTTAAATTAATAACCCATATGGTATTTTAGTACAATATTTTTATATCCCTTGCAAATAACTTAAGGAATAAATTAAAAGTTTGCATGGTTCTCGCAGAGTCCCTGTTTAATTGATATATTCTAATTAATTGGTTTAACAATCCTTTGAGGAATGCCCGCAAATTTGAAGTTTAAAATCAAATTCTGATGTTGATACGACATATACTGTATCTGAAAACACTTTCCATGAGTTAAGTTATTTATCGATTTTATAATAGATAAACGAATACAAATTTTAGAATCTGTGAAGAGTTGTTGGGGGGAAATGTCGGATCTATGCATTATTTATAATGCATAGATTGAAGCTGATTTCCAAATTTTAACTGGTTTAATAGGCTCGTAACAGTTATGACAGGCTGTCATGCATCTCATGTCAGGCACTGTTAAACATAAAAGTAAATGTGAATAGTAGATTGGAAGAGTCTTTTTAATTTTATTTAGATGTTTTGGTAAACAATGCGACTTGTGAAGGCTTGTGAATATCCACTCATGTTTAACAAAAAAATCAATTTTCAGACATGTCAGAAGCATGTTATTTGCAAGTGATAAATCCTTTTCAAACCTCAAATTTAAGCTATTTTGTTGAAGGAGATGTCTTAAATATCTAGAGTACGTTGTTCAAGATGCGACAAAGATGGCGCTCAACCCTTAAAATATGTTACTCAATGCATCGAACAGTCAAAAAGGATAATAAAGCGACATAAACTGTACGGCTGGCTAGAATAATAGATGGCACTGAATTTTGTAAAGAGCTCGTTGATGCATGTTGTCTGTTTCTTGGAGTGTCGCTGAAACAGTGTGGACAGCTTGTTGCTGGTTTGCTGTCTAGAAACGAGCAAACTGAAGTACACCAGCACCCTGTTCCTACATGTATAAATTGTTTTTTCGGTGTGGACCAATTAGTTAATTGTTTCCAGGAAGTGGGAACAATTAACAAAGGCAACTTCAATAAAATGTTTCTAAAATAAATGTTTCGGTGTGTGCAGAATGTTGCAGTACGTTTACATAAGTTTATGTTTCCAGAAACAACTGGCAACCATTAGCAACAAAACTTCCTCTATGTCTCCTCCAATGTGGGCGCATGCAGTTTAATGGAATTGGCAATTGGAATAATAACGTGCATATTATTCGGAACATAGTTTTTGGAAAGAATCTTATTAACATAATGTTTTGCGCTTTGTCAAAAGTGGGCTTAATATCAAGCAGTCTCAACCACCCACATGTGCTTCGCATTTTGAGACTATTTTTACGAATGTTATACTCTTATTGCATTTGCTGTTGTTTTTTTCACACGAAATCTGTGTATTTTCGGGAAATATATCTTGCTCATACCATTTGGGATTTGCACTCGTAAGCCACGTTATATCGGCCATTTCGCGCATCAACTTCAAGCGTTATTTATGGATATATACGTAGCTGAATAAGTCGTTTCGAGTGAAGATCCTATTATTAATTCAAAACGTTGCACTTCTTGGAATTTGCGAATTCGATAACCTAATTACACGGTGGCAAACTGGGAACATACGGCACTCCTAGAAAACAAAACGCACACCCAACGAGCTTCGTAGCTCACCATTTAGCCAAAGTGAGCATTTCTTTTGAAAATTTTGAAAGACGGTGTCTATATACTGTCTTAAGGATCATATCCTTTTGCAGAATGGTCAAATAATATCTCTTTTAGAAAAGTACCATCGAAGTCACGTTAAAGTGACCAAAAAATAGTTTGAGGTCCACAGTATACCTTATGCAAGAAAATAAAAAGTTTATTTAATTGACATAAAGTGGATGATTATAGATAGTATCCTTATTCTTATGAAAATTCATCGACCACTTGATGGAAAAGATAACATTTGAAATCTGAAAAATGTTTTTACTTTCTGGACGATCCGCGCCTTTTTTTTATCTCCTAACACCCGTTTTTTTCTCAATACATTCCGTTTTTGGCATTCATTACGCCATCTAAATCAGTGAGTGTAGTGATTTACAAGCCAAGGATATACACCATCAACATAAAACTATGTAATCGCCCCCTCCAAAATATGCCCTTCAGACAAAAGAAAGCAGTGATTGGGTGGGAGCATATTGAGACTTTTAAATTAAGAAATTTACTTATCGACCACTGGCGCCACCCAGCGGGCTAACAAGTGCTAA